>CABFVX010006225.1:0-30000 GCA_902151425.1 Timema shepardi
TGTAATGTCTAGCACATCTTCCTCTGAGGGAAGTAAACCCGTCCATCCAATATTGATTGTGTAATGTCTAGCATATCTTCCTCTGAAGGAAGTAAACCCGTCCATCCAATATTGATTGTGTAATGTCTATCACATCTTCCACTGGAGGGAAGTAAACCCTTCCATACAATATTGTTTGTGTAATGGGTAGCACATCTTCCCCTGGGGGAAGTAAACCCGTCCATCCAATATTGATTGTGTAATGTATAAGAACCTTGGAAATTATGTGAAAATACCTTTCCCACCAAAATAGGTAGGCCCTTTCACTCTCGCTCATAGAAATTCTATTGTGCTGATATAATTAGTCAATTCTGTATAGCTAAGACCTGGTTGTAGTCCTGTAGGAAAATAGTAAAAGGGAAATATTTTTTTAGGAATGTTTGATAAGTGTTTTAGTCATTATTTATGACTTGGGTGGGCATCCGACACCTTGCGTCTTTCTCCATTATGACGTCACAACAGTTGGAGTCCCCTCAATCACTCAACTTCTCATATATTTCTTAATACTTGCCAGATTGGCATGGAAATAAGTCAATATATTGTAATTAACTTTTATTACGTAAATAGTAATTCTCTGTTTATTATTTTTTTAACTTATTCTTTTATTTTTATTAGTACTACGAAGGCTTCCTCGATATATCACTAAATATGATATATTTTGCAAAAAATTCAATACTATTGTCGGAGAAGTATAAGTAATAATTAAAATATCATGATATCATTAATAAAGTGAGACTATATTATCATAAAAATTAATATCTACAAACATTGATTATATTACAATCATATTCAGATTTTATTTAATAATGAATATTACAGGTTGAATCTGACCCCGTAACATTCTCACACGTACAGAAGCAGCAGTGGATTATTTCATTTTCCCTAAAAGTGCGTAAGGATTCAACACATTTTAAACAATTATATGCTCCCACAAAGTCATTGAGATATTTCTCTAAGTTCTTTTCTGGAATCAACATAACTTCGACCACTTCAAAACTAAATTCACACTGGTCTCAGCGAACAACCATATCATTAATACACAGTTGCTGAAGGTCTGTGTCCTCTAGTACTTCAGCTTGAATATGTAAAATCATCAATGTCCATTTATCCAATGATCCCATGATGATACACCCACAATCTGAGTTCATATAAAGATCTTCAAGATGATCTTTTCCGTAAATTACTACACTAAGTATTCTTATACAGATTTACGCTGTTTCTCTATATCATCCCATCCAGCTAATACTACAAAATTCTCTAATTATGCTGTAGATTTACTATAAAGATTTAGCTTCTTGGTAACAACTATATCTGTGTAATCTGATCACGATAGTTCATGGATGGCTGGAAGCAATGAGCATATTTTTTTAATGGGCAATTGATAAATAGTTTGAATTAGCAAAGATCGCGTGGTATCACCCATTCCAGTTCACACCCACATTTCTTTTACACCCAGTCTACGTAGAGTAGCCGAGTGAAACAAAGCTAAAACCACTATGTCAGTGCCAGAACTAACAAAAATGATCATAATAAGCTCAAATTGGAATGTATGTTTGAATGAATCAGTATGCTGAAGCCAGATTCCTCTATGGACAAACAATTAATCTCTGTGTGATTTATTTGCTTTTCACTATGCACAGACGTACATTTTAATGATATCTCATCTCCTTCATCAACACAAAAGGCACTTAAGGTGTGATTGGTATTAGCGGGTGTTTGAGTCAAAGAAACTATCACTGTATAGGCAATCAACTCTTTTGTAATATCAGTTTGTTCCTTGATGATCATCAGCAATTGCTGAGTCAGACAGGAGATGTAATCTCTTCAGGGATGTGTTCGATATACTCGTGTATAACAATGTCCCTACCTAACCTCTTTAATCTCTCAGACTCCTTTGGTAATAATTTTGATAACTGTCAAAAATATAATCGACTCTTCCACAGTTCATTGTGCAGCATCAAACATATGAAGAGTAAGCATAAGCTTGTTCCCCAAAGGTTTTCTTTTCATTTAACATAACTGTTTTTTATTGAATCCATGAAATCCACAACATAACAAGTTTTTTTTATCAGACTGGAACAGGTTATTTTCATTGTTGTTGTTGCTAAAATAAATATCTTGATCGTTTGACAATTCACTCTTTTCTGACTCTGTCGGTAATTTTTGTTCATAAAACAGGGCACAGGAGTTAGATAGATCATACTGAAAGAGATCCTGCATACCATATCTACGAGCTTGATTTATTTGTATCATACGGGGAACTGAGCGGTTTGACTTATTTTTGCTAGATATTTCTGTAAGACCTGTACTTGGTGTTTTGATGCTGTCAAATGCTGGTAACATGACTTTATAGATGGTATTACAGATCCTTTTTGTTTTTCCTTCATACCGTGCTTTTCTCAGTATAGTATACTAATCATCACCGGTTTTAAATATGTTTAAAATCTTTTCCTTCTTATCTTGTGAAACTAGTGGTTTTTTTCCTTCAGTAGATTGTGTAATGCATTAGAAAGCACATCAGTAGGGCAATCAATCTTCGTGTAAAATACATTTGAACATTGAATTGATTTTTTCAGCTAATCTGGGTTTGATTCTTAGAATGTTAGGATGTTCAAACTTAGGATGTTCAAACTTTAGACAAAAGCAATAGATCCTGTTAATTCCCCAAATAGATTGGGTGTCATCAGACGATAAAGATGTGTTATCTCCCATTCTGCTACAGATTAGCTTGGTTTAGTACACCCTAAGAAGTCAGATGAGCTCTTTTGAGACCTATTAATGGTTAGCTCTAATGCCATATCCACAACAACAACTGAAAATTTATGGTCATACCACTTCACAACAAGATTTCCTTTTATGAAAATTTCGTGCACCACTCGGTTTGTCATGTGCAGTCTTCTCAAGTCTTTTAGATATAAAGAAGACCAACGCTGACAGTTTATACAATCAAACACGGCAAAGACATGATAAAGTTTCTGTACTATATATAAATGTAGTTCCCAATTGCCTTGTTTATTGGAACGAGTAATATTTATTAGAAGTTGAAGCAGTTTAAGAAAATTATCCCAGAGAAGTATGGCTTCCACGGTCAACTAACATCTCAAAGTCTGTGAGAACCTTATCTAGATTGATAACTATATCTACATAATCTGTTCTTTTTTCCCATGCAGAAGAATCACTTAGCTGGATTTTAACTAACTTTTCAAACTTGGCTGCATTAGATTCAATAGAATGCTCTTTCAGAAATGAATTCATGGTCATAGCCATGAACATGGTTTATCGCAATATAAGCTTCCCTTTTACTCCCCTCACAGAATTCTTCCCTTGCAAAACCCGATCTACCACATTTACTTCAAAAACTGAGCATGCAATGTTTGTTATTCCACTTCCAAAAAAAAAATTTGCTTAAACAACCATGCAAATTTATAGCCATGTGAAATGCTCACAAGACAAGTACAATATTTGTGAACTTGTCTCGATTGTCTAGATGTACTTCACGTGCAATAGCATATGCACTTTCATCACAGGCTACTTACAGGTAATTTTGGTTCACCTTGTCGAGGATAATATTGAAATTCAAAAAGGCTTTGTAAACAGTCACATGCTTTGTTACTCGATTTTGGATCACTGGTAAAAATCCAACTTCCTTCTGCTGTAGATCTTCGTTTGAAAGCACCCAATGATTGTACAGGTGGTTCAAGGTTATCTTCTGGAGCATAAATCTCAGAAATCTGTAGAAGAGTTAGTGAAACTTTTTAAACCTGTGTTAACATGTCTAAATTTGTGTATTGCTTCTCCTAATTCAAATTCATCGTAACTTAATCTAAGGCAACTTTGTAATAGTTTTGGAGATCAGAACTTTTTCTGGTTTGAAATAAGGTTGTAACTTTTTGCACGTAAGAATTTCTTGACTTTCTTTCATCCCTCGTGTGATACCAGTCTCCAATAAGCATGCTACAAATGGAATATCTAGTTAATTGTGTTGAAAGATAGCACATACGGTGCCCTGAAAGCCTCCTATACCAGCTAAGGTGTATTCCTCATGGTCAAAGTTGTCGAAGGAGACAATCAGGTATGAATCAATCTTGAAATGACTGGGAATTAGAACTTTATAAGTAGAATACTTAACAGCGTACTGTGCAAGGTTACGGTGGTGATGAACAACCTCGTTGTAGCGTACCCTCCAACCTATATGAGTAAAGATTGTTATTAATGTTTTGTTTTATATTTCTTGAGTATTTATTCCCTTGTCATATTATTCAACGGTAATTTTTAACCCCCCGATACATGTTGTTGTAATAAAGCTTGCGCCTTAAGATGCCACTTTTGTGAATACTTTATTTTGTCCTAATTTGTCTCATCTTACTTTTAGATTATATCAACTTCTTCAATTGAGTTTGGGTTACATTAAATAATTTATTGAAAAAGTTTATGAAGACCTTAACTATTTTAATTTAATTCCAAGAGCTTCTAAGGCTCTGAGCAGTATCAGATTTATCAATTAGTCCAAAGTATAGCTTCTGCAATAAAATGACACATTCTGTAAACATAATTATTATTATTAATATTATTGTTACTATTTTTATGATGACATCTGCTACTTATTCTGTTTTAAGGGCTACAGGAAAGAATATCAGTGGTTTGCTAGCCTCTCTAAGCTTTGAGAGAAATATGTCATTTCCAAAGTAATCACCCAATGTAAGTTTTAGTTTCTTATTACTGACATTTATGTGTTAATTTTGTATATTAAACTTGTCTTGAAAATAAATAAAAGTGTATGTATAACCTTTATTTAGTCCAGATTTAATATCATGCGCTATGAAAGAAAAGGCTACCAACTTTCTGAAATTTGTGGTGTATTCTTGCTATCTGATTGAAGTTTCCCTTTGTATATCAGTAAATAGCCAGAAATACAATTGTCGTGACACAGTAGAACAGCATCAATAGCGCTTGATACGTCCTGCGGATCCCAAGTAACAGAATCATCTTTTAGGTAGAAAGTGGCTTTAAAAACCCTCAACTCATTGGTACTCATTTATTCTATACTTCTCATAAATGTGATTATGTGATTTCTGGCTACAGATAGTAAATAAACGGTTTCGATAAGTCACTCTTACTTGAAGACTGTGGCTACGTGCTCGTTTACATATTTTCTTCTTACTTTTAAGCATTGAAAGGGACTTCTTATGACAATAGTGTTTGTAGCATGCATTATTCATATATAAGTATAACACCACTCCCTCAATTAATGAGTTCAAACGATTGGTAACAATGTCATCTGACACTTTCGCAACTGTCCTGACATATTCTCTACCATTTTCAGTAATTAAGGCTCTGCCTACACTTTCTGGTAGAGTGTTGATCTCTCAGATCTCAAAATAGATAGCGTTGCTAACGTTATACAAACTGGTGGATTCCTGCCATCAGGGTAGCAGCATTACTGGTTTGCTTAAACAATTGGGAGGCTGGCTGACCGGTAATCAGTCAAGGCCGCAAGCAAACTTTTCCTAGAACTGATAGAGATAAGAATTGTAGTGCAGGACCGTAAAGTGTGTAGGCTACCAAGTTGGACTAAACGTAGGGAGATAAAACGTCAAGATACAATCATACTCTCGAGCAAAAAAATTAGCCCAGCCATCCCCGGCAGATATACGCTTCTGACTGGGGGTTCAAATACCTGCTGAGGTTATTTCGGGGATATCTTATTCAATAGTTTCCTTCTACTTTCCCACGCAAATGTAGGTACATTTCCTTAATTAATTATGCCTGTTTAGGCATGAACTACTTACGCAAATGGGTTCGATAGGAATACGTTTCAAATAAGAGGAAGTGTACCCGAATTCTCTAGGAGAGAGAGTGGGAATATATTTAGGAAATATCACCCGATCATGATTGAGCCATGATCTCCCAGTCATCGGAAGATTAGTCTATTGCGAGAGTGACGCCTTTGACCATGTGGCCACCAAAGTAGGATATTACCAATCCTCCTGTCTATAAAATAACTAAACAATTAAAATAGCATGACTTATCAAATCTTTAAAAATTACGTAAGCTAGAGAGGTGGGAGTGAGCTTACAAAAATTATTCTGACCACCCACGGGAGGGAGGGAGGATCTAAAATCATGTAAAAAAGTCTTACGTAGTTTAAGGATGGCCCCCTTGCAATAAAACTATGGGCCATAGATACAAGGACTAGCGACCGGGTTATGTTATTGAGCAGAGTAGAAACGAACTCAGGTCATTGCTTTATATATCACCTTTTTAAAAATGTCCTGAACTATGTTTTTCAAATAAATATCTGGGGAGGCTAGTGATAAATAATAGTGTGTATTTATTTTTCAGAGAATTTTTTTAAGGTAAAATTACAGATAACTCATTTTTGAAGATTTTGTCACTAATTATAATAACCTATACGAGAGAGTATGTAGCTTACGATTATGTCGTACCATTTATTTGAGTTTATTAGTAAGCAGGTAAAATAAAAAATAACTAAAATTGAATGAGCTTAATTTAGCCATTATGCTTTGATTAATTCTTAAACTTTAAAGGCTATGGAGGCAATAAATTATTTAATAAGCAGTTTCATTTCGAAGACTAGAACAATTTTGACTATAAATATGTCTGTTATTTTTATTACTGATATAATCTCGTCATACTATATTTTCATATTATACGCATATATGATAATCTAATTGGGTAGTAATGAGGAAGGAAGCATTTGAGAGATTATCTAACAGCATTTTTATGTAAGGAGATGGGTAACAATTTAGGAAAAACCACGCTCAGTAGACCCGACCAGGATTTGAACCCCAAGTGCTCCACTATGAGCAGGCCATTTTAACACTGGACTGACATTTTAGACCACTCGGCCACTAAAGTGGGTATCTGTTATTTAATATGGTGCTTACAGTTTTCAAACATCTATAGGATTTATACAATTTTCCAGAAATAAATGTTTATGGGCATAGTTTTTCATCCTATTGGTAGATTTTAACTTAAGTAATATCTCCATGGTGTCAGCCTACCAGACGGGCTATACCAATCAAGAGGCTGCCGTATGTTGGTGAAGATAGTGCCAACATTTTCGGTTTGAGATTGCAGTGTAGTCAACACAACGAACCTTCCAGCCTTTTATATCAGTTTTATAGACTAAAGCGCTATTTATTCATTCAAGTAGTTCCTCATTTGTCCTCACGAGGTTTATTTTAGTTCCGTTTCAGACCCACTGCTACGCAGACAGAATTGAAAGCACTGGTGAGCGAACCCGGGACTTCGGGATCTGAAGCCAGTAAATCTGACCACTATACCACAGAAGCGGTCGAGTATCAACTACTTACTCACTTACTTAATGGCTTGGAGAAGACAAAAGCTCATTAACATTCATGGTTTTAAATATAGTATACTTATCATCGGCTCCATGTCGTGGTCAATATTGCTAAAGCGCTATGACTGAGCACTGAGTGCGTACATCAGCTCTAGTAACTTTGCTAGTTCGATTCTAATCAATCATATCTTCCATCGACCCATGCTTCACAAACTGGTTATTCACAAGGATATCAAATAATATTGTGTAAATACTTTTCCACCTCAAAATTTATACAATCCATTGGGTCTTGTTCTAAGCAAAAAATATTGCATTATGTTAATTATATAAAAAGTAATCACCATGAGTAATTATTGTTCGGGATTCGATACATTTCTTCTGAAACGAGCGCACTAACTACGAGAATGCAACCGATTCAAATTAAAAGTATAATATTTATTAAGCTAATAAAGTAAAATCAACAAGTCTAGCCTTTGACTACCGAAAACTTTGTTCATTAATTTTTTTTTAATAGCCTATTCCAAAGTCCAATAAGAGTCAAATCCTAGACCGTAAAATAAATATAGTAGATAAAACGTATTGAGAACGTCTCCAAATTACATTTAAACACTATTTTATTTAAAATAACTATGTTTGATATGAAAAGGAATGTTTATTTTTATTTATTATAATAGTGGATTAAACATTTAATGTACAGTGTATAGTAGTTTTCATATACTCTGAATATTAACACTTATTATTACAACGTGCAATTCTCAAGAATGAGAGAAACCGTGAAAGAATGTATGATACGAGTGGAGAATTTTAAATGTTTTACTGCCTCAGGTAAATAAGGGATAATGTCATAAAACTGTGTGTATGGAGAAGCATATGGTTTTTTTCTTTGAAAATAATGTATTACTAGAATAATACCCTCATTGAAGTAAGTAGGGACCAACTATATTTATTCACACAACAGTTAGGACTTTGTGAGTATTTTAGTTACTGAAAATATTAATATGTTTATATTTAATTGAGCAAATTTTCATAATTGTACATTGGTCCTTCTTATCCCAATGCACATAGCTTTAATATTTCTTTGACTCAAGAAGGTCACAGAGATTAACTTAACCCTCCACTGCCGCCTGGATTCCGATACACAAGGTTAGCCAACGTTTGCAAAACGATACCAGCTTGTAAATGGTTAACGTTCATAATAACTGCACCTATTATCAACTAAGTTAACTATTTGTAGAAGGAGAAGGTGTATTTAAAACCACGTATTTTTATTAAAGTGTCGACTTAGTAATCGCTAGAGATCAATATCGTTGAGATTATTGAAGCTAACAAAAATTTAAAAAAACTTTTATAAAGAAATATAAATTATTCATTAAATAATATGTTATAAACAAACACTCTAGATTAATTGTACAAAGAAAATAAATACATCAATTATTAATTCTTGTTTTAATATTTAAAATGCATTAAAATGGTAGCATTATAACGAAAATACTTCAATAACTATTTTTAGCATGGTTTGAAAATTACATAAGAATTATGAAAGATGACCAGATATGTTACTAAAATAAATAAAGACAACAATGTTGAATTAATAATGTTTTTAAAACTTTGTTTGTTTAGAACCATGCATCTATGGGTAGGCTCAGCATTAATACATTGTTATCACTTTTATCACATATGATGGGTGGTTTTTCATCTTGTTTGAATTCTGTTACACTGTATTTTGACATTCTAGACAGTTTTATGGAATCCATTTGTTCATTTCATTTCAACAACCTGCTACTAAAACAAAATTAATACCTGAAAGTTAGAAAATTTAAGTATCTCTATTCATTAATTCGACCTGGACCCCTTCCATTAGCTTCATAAAAGTCAAATTAGAAAAAAAGTGCAAGTTTAGTTAAAATAGGGTAAGTACGACGCGCGGCCACAGAATGAGGTCAGATAAATTAATTAAAAACTAGTGGGGATAGAAAAGTTTTATAAAGGGATATAAATACACCCATACCTCCTTTATATTACTACATATTCCTATTGATTTTGAGAAATGCATTATGTTTTGGTACCAACTTATTTGTACCCCTTTCAACAAAATCTGCCACCAGTGATTTGAAACATTGATTCACATAAACCTTCAGTTCATCATCTTCTGCAAAACGCTGGGAGGGAAGCAAATGTTACATGTTCAAGAACAAGTGATAGTTGCTTGGAATGAGGTCGGGGCTGTAGGGTGGGTGATCCACCAGTTCCCACCTTAACTGCTGAATCCACTGAACAGTTTGTGCTGCCATGTGGGATAGAGCATTGTCGTGCAAAGGGGGAATCTTTATTTCAGCATGACACGTCTTTTGTTCTGAATTGCGCATCTGAGTATTCTAAGGTTTCACAACATCCTGTAACATTAATAGTTCTTCCTCATTCAAGAAAACCAACAAGCAAGACACTCTTCTTGTTTCCAAAAAACGGAAGTCATGATATATTTTACGGAGCATTCCTATTTGAAATTTTTCTTTGTAGACATTGAATAACACCACTACATCAATTGTTGTTTTGTTTCCACATTTGTGTATGAAATCCAAGTTTCGTCGCTGGCTACGATTTGAGAAAAAAGTCCATCTCTTTCCTTTTCAAAAAGCTGTAAAAACATTTGAGCTGACTCCACATGTTTTTGTTTGTGTGCTTCGGTCGTCATTTTGGGGCCCATCTGGCACACAGTTTCTTGTAACCTAGACTTTCTGTCATAATTTCGTGAATGAGTGACCGCGAAACTTTAGGAAATTTAAAAGGAATTTCCGTAAGTGTGAGACTATGGTTCTCACAAATTTTCGTGTCCACGCGTTCCACTAAATTGTCAGTCACCACACTAGGTCGGCCACTGCGCCCCTTATCATAAATATTAGTACCCTTCTTTAAACAGACGGAACCATTGTCTCACCTTGCTTTTACCCATAAAATCAGGACCGTGAACCTTACATATCCGAGATAAATTTCTGCTGCGTTAAGATTATCAGCTAACAAAAATTGAATTACACTACAAACCTCACAACTATTGGGACTATTTATGACAGTACTCATTTTAAATCACTCTCACAGAATATCAATCAAGGTTAAACTGAGGTAAGGGGACCAACAGAAAGTTGATGTGTCAATCTATGCTACTGACCATGCGTGAACCCACCTATGATTCTATTTTGGCGGTCATATCTCAACGGATCTTATTTTGTGGACGCGATTCACATTAACAGAGATATGAGCAATGTTATGATCAAGCAGATGCCATACTTGATGACGTCATAACCGGAAAATGTACCGTGTGGGGAATGTCCAACCAACTATGGTAAAAAAAACTACCTACTCATTTTTTTTTGCAGAATTACAGCAAGGGACATAACTAACAATTACCTCCAACAAATAAATAAAATGTGGACAGCAAAAGAGAAAATATTTTTAAAAAAATTTCTAATATGAGCTTGCGAAATGTTGATGAGTTGTTAGTGCTATATAGTGTTCTGAGATAAACTAGTTCAACTTCAATTAAACTGGTGTTAGTGCTATATAGTTTTCTGGGCTGAACAAGCGCAACCAAATTAAACTAAAGATTTTACTCAAAAATAATGAAAATACTAATGCTTTACACAATCCTTAGTTTAAATATGTAAAGTTTGTATTAAAATTTACTAACTATCATATAGATAGATATATTTTAATTTTTAAAAGTATTATTTAATTATTTTGAGGTTCAAGCTATAGCTATACTACGCAAAATAGTGGACAATAATGAACAACAGAGACAAAAGTGTATTGATTCAAACATAAAATACTCTATTTACAATATTAAATGATTTACCGTAATAAAGCTCGAGTAAAATTAAATCAAAATCATTTTCCTTCTTTTACGTCGTGATAAATATTTTTCATGAAAACAATATCTATATGCAATGGATGTACTAAGAAAAATATTTGTTCATAAAAGTTTGCTAGACATAAGCTAATATGTACGTCATTTTGTCCTCGGTTAATAGAATTAACAGATACATTTAGCTTCAAGGATGATACATATGATTCTGTTTATTTAGGTACGTTCATAAATAACTTTTTTTTTAATATCAAAAGTTAACAGTCTTACATTAACTCGCCACTATATAATACGTGATATATTCAAGGAATAGCTAATTTTTGTTTAATTCTGGCCAAACTTGTTTGATTAAAAATTTCACTTGATAATCAGTTAATTATGTCTTTAATGAATACTATGTTTACCACTAGATTTTTAAATTAGGATAAGCGTGCTGTTTTTTTTAAATATTTGCAAATTCGGGTATATTTAGCATGTTTAGAATTAAATACGGGACCTAAATAATAATCATATTGTAGCATTCGCCACAAGTCAGCAATACCCAAGTCAACAACAAACTGACTTACCAAATTACACGGACATCGTCTGCTGTTGTCCGGGCCACGCACTCAACCACCCCGTTGATTCCACAAATGTCCGAACTCAACAACTGACAGTTTAGTTTAATTTAGTTTATTTAGACATAGTTAAAATAAAACATTAGTACTACAATCAGTCAATAAAATTTAGATAAAAAACAAAACAGTTCTTAGAATAATAACCTTAACAAAACAAATATATTCAACTAAGTGAAAAGGGACAACCTGAAACATCTGACAACAGAATACTGAAGCCGCGCCAATTCAACGCTAACTTAAAAAAATTCCCAGACCAAAGAATTTCAGTAGAAAATAAGATACTCTTCAGCCAGTGTCCAGTTTTGTTTCTACTCCAGTCTAGAGGATTGTAAAATCCCCCCACCTTGTTTAAGTTCTTTGGTTTTCCTCCCCTCATGATCCCTTCATAACGTGTTCTGTGGACTGTGCTAAAACCGTATATAAGAGTGATCGTGTGAGTGGAGAAGCACTCTTGGACTGGATTCGATTATCGCTAGGGGAAGCTAAGGCTTCGGAAACTAATGATAATGTAAGAAAAATTATTTTTCGGCATCTAATATTTTTATTTCAAAATTATTTTTGGCTTATTGAACTTAATTTATCGAACTGATTAGGAAAAAGCACTTGTGAGGTTGTTAATAGTAATATTTTCTTTCGGACTTAAACTTTATCTCAATCATAACGAACTTGAATTATTGGACTCTAACTAGGAAACATAGCTAGTGTTGTTGTTAATAATAATATTTATTTTTGGACTTAAACATTTATCTCAATTAAAATGAGCTTGAAATATTGGACTCTCACTTGAACATAGTTTTGTTTATGTTTTATCTCCAATGTTTAATTATGAACTTAGTTTATTGGGTGCCATCAACGCTAGTATTGAGGTTAGTAATAGCCGCCATAATAACTTGGTTTATTGATGGTAATCGTTTGAGGGTTGGCAATTAAAATGTGGATTGCTCAACTTTATAATAAATATAAGAAATCGATAGTTTTATGTCTAGGTAAAGCATATTTTCCATTTTGTTGGGACTAAGAGATGTAAGGGTAATGAGTATTTCGCAGAGATTTAATTTATGAGTTCTATATTGTTCTTCCTGGCTGACAAATATGCATCCAACTTGTATTTTTGTTAACGTAAATTAGTGATGGTGATTACTAAAACATTTAATGTGTTCTTATAATTAAACCATGCTATTGTGATCACTAAATATTTTATACATTATTTCTCCCCTTTATGGGATTTTTCATATTAATTGTGTTCATAGTTTTTTTTGAATATCTAATAAAAAAAAACCATTGGGTGAATCTTTTCTAATTACTCTAATTTTTTTAAACTTATTTATTCTTAGGCATAACTCAATCTAAAATATTATTATTATTATTATTATTAACACCACTTCTTACTACCCATTCGGGTTATACGCACTTACGCTAATGTGTAATGGTAGGGTGATTGTGAGATGAAATGGAGGACCTACAGTTTAACGTGGAATCCGAACTACGGTGGAGGCCTGGCATTCCTCACATTCACAAGATGTCTTGTCAGAGGTGAAGGAAGGGTTTGGTAATCATATAAATCTTTGCCGGGACCGAGGATTGAACCCCAGCCACCAGAATAGAAGTCTGACACCTTACCCCTAGACCGCCAGGTCATCACCTCTATCTAAATTGTTGTCTGGTAATTGAATTAGGGGAATGTTTATATATTTATTTATATTGTTGAGGTTGACTGTGGGGACGAGTGCCGCAATTGCTCCAAATTGCGTGTTCTGGGTATTGGTGCCTTGCCCAGTCTTTACTCACTTAGCACACTCTTTCTTTTTTGTTGACTAATTAATTTTTTTTGAACCCAATTAGTTAGGTTTTAGGGTTAGAAATAGTGTTCTATATTGTATTTGTTTTATAACATTTTCGTATAAATCAGATTAAATTTATTTAAAATTGTGTTTTAGAAAATTGTAGACTCCATTTTTATTATATGAAAACAATAATTATATATTAACAATGTACTCAGTGGCAATGTCAAGTAAAACCAAAAGACCCGGGTTTGATTTCCTTACCCGTCATTATTTTTTGTCACTGTGTCTCATTAACTGATAGGTTTACACGAATAAAAACTAATTACGCTAATGTTACGGTATACTTGATTCAGATTGAATTTTGAGGAAGATTACCCTCATTTGCTTAGAGGCAGAGGGGAAAACCATTTAGAAAAAACCTCAGTTCACACAACAGGGCTGTGAACCCTGATCTTTTCCTAGGAATTCCAGTATTTTAATTTGTTTATTTGTAGTAGATAGTATATTCTGAATTTAATTTACTAGCTAATTAATTGCTTTTGAAATATTTGTTATATAATAAAATTTTACAGTTTTATAACTGTTTTGTAATATCAAGCCTCGAAAATAAAAGTTTATGTACAGTTAAACAAACTCTCTTCATTCATGTTTGAATGGTTTGTGTCTGCAGTAAATAGCAACAGCGCCAGAGGAGAAAGTGAGATGGTGGTGAATGGTTTGTGTCTGCAGTAAATAACAACAGCGCCAGAGGAGTAAGTGAGATGGTGGTGAATGGTTTGTGTCTGCAGTAAATGACAACAGTGCCAGAGGAGTGAGTGAGATGGTGGTGAATGGTTTGTGTCTGCAGTAAATGACAACAGTGCCAGAGGAGTGAGTGAGATGGTGGTGAATGGTTTGTGTCTGCAGTAAATGGCAACAGCGCCAGAGGAGTAAGTGAGATGGTGGTGGTGAATGGTTTGTGTCTGCAGTAAATGGCAACAGCGCCAGAGGAGTAAGTGAGATAGTGGTGGTGAATGGTTTGTGACTGCAGTAAATAACAACAGCGCCAGAGGAGTGAGTGAGATGGTGGTGAATGGTTTGTGTCTGCAGTAAATAACAACAGCGCCAGAGAGAGTAAGTGAGATGGTGGTGAATGGTTTGTGTCTGCAGTAAATAACAACAGCACCAGAGGAGTAAGTGAGATGGTGGTGTTGAATGGTTTGTGTCTGCAGTAAATAACAACAGCACCAGAGGAGTAAGTGAGATGGTGGTGTTGAATGGTGATAGCCTGTCTTGTGAGTCGGACACTCCTCCAGAGAAACAGGCGATAGAGCGCACAAAGGAAAGACGGGTAGCTATCAGCTCTGATTGTGATTTGGAGTGTTTGAGGGAGAGTATATATCTATCTTAAAGGCTCATGGGCAAGAGGAAGTCGCTTAAAGAGTGAAAGGAAATTAGGATAACTGATATTGTTCCATCATATTTATTGGGAGTTTTTAATTGGTCTAAGGATTTAATTCATAGTCTTTGTACGTGAGAATTAGATTGGAAATAGACGTGAAGCCCGTGTTTTTTTTTTCAACGGGGATAGATCACATTTACTGCTAATGGTGTTGGGGCTTTTCATTAAGAGATAGTTTCTCCAGGGGTCTGGTTGTCGTCACGACGCCTACGAACAGCAGGTTAGGCTATACGGTGATTTGGGTGTAGAGGAATTAACCATGAACTGCGATGTGTACCATCATTTCCACCAAAATACTCATTTGTATATGCCTGGAGAGAAAATGGCTCCAAATAGACCATAGTTGACCGTGTATAGCGAGGTCCTGTTTTATCTCTACCATTAGGCATTTAATCTGTCTTTCTTGTGCTCGAATGTTTGTTCCATGACAACAAACACTTGACAACCTTTGAACCTGGAAAAAAAACACGTATGCAATGAAAATATTTTCTCGACATGTCTATTTGTTTAAGGGGGGTTGGATGATCCAAATGTTGTTCTGTTAGGATCATTCAACAAGATCGACAAGATCAACATGTTCAACAAGCTCCTGAGACTGTGAGTTCACAAATTGAGCTTCAATAACGTGCTGCTTGGTTTCATACTCCTCCATGTTCACTTGATCAGTTTCAGTTGTACTGAACCCAGTACAACTAACAAAGTTCTAACTCTGCACACTCTAGTTTGATATCTAGACCTCAGAGTTGATTTTATATTTTCATAAATGTTAAATAAAAAATATATACGGCCTCTTGGTGATGCATCATTGTTATATTAATGATACAGAATGTATTTAAATATAATCACGATTTTTTAAACATTTATTGGGTTCTAAACTGAGTTTTATCAAGCTTCTGGGCTATATCATTATTATTATTATTATTAGCATCGCGTCTTACTACCCGTTCGGGTTGTACGCACTTACGCTAATGTGTAATGGTAGGGTGATTGTGAGATGAAATGAAGGACCAACAGTTTAACGTGGAATCCGAACCACGGTGGAGCCCTGGCATTCCCCACATTCACAAGACGTCTTGTCAGAGGTGAAGGAAGGGTTTGGTAATCAGATACATCTGTGCCGTGACCTTGGATTGAACCCCGGCCGCCAGCACAAAAGTCTGACACCTTACCCCTAGACCACCAGGTCAACTTCTGGGTAATATGAATGTAATTATACCGGAAGGGTAGGTATCAGAGAGGTAGAGTTTAGAACTACTATACAAAATATTTATTTTAATTTGAGTGGAAAATCATTTAGAAAAATCACTCTTCGTAATATAAATCCAGTAAGGTTTAAAAACCCTAGGTTCCCATTATGTAAAACTGTTTCAAATGAACCTTACGTTTATTATGTGTGTCTATTCATGCTAGTAGCACTGAATTAGTGGATATCAAAACAAGAAACAAATATGTTTGAATCTAGTCAACATACTCAGGGAAATATTCGGCGTTGTTTGTTTAGGGAGTTTTATAGCCAGATGTGTTCCCACCATCACATAAATCTTCCTAAGCCGATCACAACCAGATAACGTTGATATATCACGTCAACACTCGTAAGCCGTTTCAATAGTTCTATTTCCCCGTCACTTCAATTAATGTGGTGAACACTGTCACGAAGCCAGTGCTGACCCTCATATTAATACGCTTTGTTTACGGTGAGCTATTGGGTTAGCTATGTGAGTCCATGACATGCATTCCATAACTGGGACAATAAAATACTATATATTGCTCAGTTTGCTTCTGTTAATTATGTAAATCAGGGGATTCACGCACAGTAAACGAGGCAATGAAATGTTTTAGAGAATACATAGCGTTCAGAATGAATAGCGCCCCAGTGGCTGTTGGGAGATAATATTAAACTGGTCTGGTTATCCACAAGGCAAGGGCTGTAAGCATAAATAGAGATGTGTTGGTTAGAGTTACAACTTATTACAATAAACACTTTAACATTATATTCTGAAAATTGAAAAATGACACCTGGACACGGGAATTGAACCCGGGACCTTTGGCTTAGTACGCCAATGCTCTTACCACTGAGCTATCCAGGATTCGTCCCGTGCCCATGGTCATTCTTCACTCATAGTTTAAGGCAGAGTCTAGGATGGACGTGCGGAAGTCGTCAGCTTATAAACATGTGACTATCTAAGATCACAGCCATTGGACAGTGGTAAGAGCATTGGCGTTGGTTTTAATTTGGTTGAGCGGGAGAATTATATAATTAATATGCGCGTAAGTAGATATGAGATCCTACCTGATGCTGAAGATCCACTGATGTAACCCAAGTAGGCCTACCTGGGTTTGTGATGTGATGATCTCGTTGCTTCTGATCTGACGCACATTTATATCAGTTAGGATGAGTTTATTTTAATTCGCGGGAGAGAGTTCAAAGCACTAAGAAAAAACTGAGGAGTTGAGCCGTGGTGGTACACGCGTCCACCTTTGAGAAAACCACTTTGTGAACTAAAAAATGAAAAGCGAGTAAAAGAACGAGGGAGCAATTGTACCACCCTTACAAAAACATAACTAATGAAATAAAAGGCGGTAAACAGAAAAATATGATAATTACATAAATTAATAATGAATGAATATAAGAAATATTTAATAAAGTAAACAATAATGAAATTGATATTAAACTAATAAAATATAAAGAAATAAATACTAAACAGGCGTACTAAGCCGAAGGTCCCGGGTTCGATTCCCGTGTCCAGGTGTCATTTTTCAATTTTCAGAAAATGATATCTATGAGGGACTATCCCCACTAAAATGCATTAACAATAGTTTCGGCTATTTGTTTATTAATATATGCAATCCTGTACAATTATATATAATTGTCGAATGGCTGCAAAATGCCAACTAACGAGTCGCTGATGGCTGCGTTGTCTGATGGCTGTGATCTTAGATAATCACATGTTTATAAGCTGACGACTTCCGCACGTCCATCTTAGACTCTGCCTTTAACTATGAGTGAAGAATGACCATGAGCACGGGACGAATCCTGGATAGCTCAGTGGTAAGAGCATTGCCGTACTAAGCCGAAGGTCCCGGGTTCGATTCCCGTGTGCAGGTGTCATTTTTCAAATTTCAGAATATGATATCTATGAGGGACTATCCCCACTAAAATGCATTAACAATAGCTTCGGCTATTTGTTTCATTACTTTAACATTAGGTAATTTGGTTGTGTACGATATGGTTTTTTTTCATATTCTTATTTGTACTATTTTTCAAGAAGCTAGTTTAATCTTACTTGTGTGAATTATCTTCACGTTTGGGCGAATCTGCCTTTAGTAGAAGATTCACATTAAACTAAATATGAATGAACCTGGACCTGCTCCAACACTTGTGTCCCGGTATTAAGGATCACTGGAGCGTTGGACAATAAATTGTAGCTTAGCGTATTTGGATGAACACTGTCCAAAATGTTATAATGACGTGTCCACATGTTAGCCAAGTTTAATCTAAACCAATTTAATTGATACAAATAATATATAAGGGAAATTATAAACCAACACAGCCAAATAAAATACTCGGATCTGTAGAGTATTTATGGCGCACCTGTAAATGTGTATTAAAAATAAATAAGCTAACCTTATCGATTTTAGTGGTATGGCCATGATAGTAACGGTAGATTTCCATAAATACATAACACCTAAAAACGGGCCCAAATCAAAAAAGCGCCATTTTTATACTAATATGTCTTCATGTTTAACTATAATAAGTTTAATGTATTGATAAAATAGGCTTTTTTCATGAAAAAAGTATATAAATGTTAAAAATAGGTCAAAAACAAGCCAATAGTTTTAAAATATAAAAAAACTCTTTTTATCTTTAATAGTTTCAATATTGTATATATATACTTTTGTATTATGGTTGGAAAACCAATTACATATGAATCAAATACTCTGAAATACGCTTAAATTTAGTCAAATGCTCGTTAAGTATTATATTATATTTTAACAAGCTTTGTATCTTGACGACTCATTGGATAAATGATAAAATATAACAATGTTTTTATATATATATTTAAAGTAGATAATAGAGTGAATAATTCTAATAACATTTAACCAGCTACTCGATTTAGTTTCTTGGATAAGAAGATGGCGATCATGTCGCGGGAAAGGTGAGGAAACGACCACGGTGGTTATTTCAGCCATGTCAATCACGAGCATTGACAGTATTGGTAAACGCATGCTGAGGAGGTAGCCCGCCAGCGTCAATGACACCACGGTCTGTGATGTCAGTTAAAACAAACAAGCTATTTTATTTTTATCGTCGCAGCTTAGAGTGTTGGTGGAGTTCTGCTTGACTGTAAATGGTTGCACTGGATCACGTATTCTGAAAGCAGAGGAACAGTCCAACCAGTAGGCATGCCTTGAATGATTTGTTTATATGTGCTTTACTCACACTACAGGGTTATTTCTAGTGTTCGCAATGAAGGAACACGCCATCATCCCCGACATTACTACTTTCATTATCTACAAAGTAGAATATTACTGTTTACTAGTGTTTATACTCCGTGGTGGTGGAACATTGCTTATGTAAGGAGACAAGTAAAAAAAATCTTTAAGGACTGGTTTTCCAACCTCCTCCTTACTATGTCTCCATACCTCCCAATAAATGTTTTAAATTTGATGTCCTTTAAAGCTATTTACAAAGGTCCTCTTTCCAAAAATTTTAAAATTTTTATTGTTTTTAAAAGCTATTTAAAATAGTTTTTCCCAGATTAATTTAAAAAATGTATTATTATAAATGTTAATTGATGTGGCTCTCCTCCAGGACATTTGAAAATTGGACTCCTCCCCTTTAATTTATAAATATTGATTTCTCTAGAAGCAACTCACCCACACTTTAACAATTGTATATTAATCTATCAGAGGTGCCCCGAGGAAAACTGGCGCCCTCCTGTGTAATCTATGGATAGTAGAAAGATATTAAAATAATACCCAATACTAGCAACTTTAAGCTTAAAATAATAATATTATTACATTTAATTTATATTAGGTTAAGTTGATGGGCTGTTTGGGCAGCTCCCTTGAGCTGGAGCCATGGTTATTCACCCTTATTGTATGGCACATAAGTTGCCTCTGGCATCTACAATATATTTGGGGTGGGTCTCTTCTCGCCAATTTTTAAAATTGAAGGTTTCTAGAAGTTATTTTTAGTTTAATGCAAGCCTTTGAGCTTGACATTCGATTATATTAGAACGTGTGAAGTATATATAAAGGGGGTCAGGACCATCCAGGAGGGTCAGTGACCATCTGACGTCTTCAGTCGGTAGCGTGTCTGTCTATTCATCTAAGGGGGCCGGGCTTAATTCCTGACATGTCAGAAAAATATATCATTGTTGAAATGAGCGTCTCTCCTTTCGCAGTAATGAAATAATGGCAGGAGGACTTGATGTTGTGCCTGTCCTAGTCTTAAGCCATATGAAGCTATGACAGGCCTAGCACAAGCCGGTACTGAGAATATATGTCTTGAATAAAAAAACTGGCCTAGGCACACGCTGTGAACAGTAATGGATGTTTCTTAGGATGTTGAATTGCAATATTTTGATAATTGGATCTTCTTTAAAACTATTTAGAATAGTCTTTTCCTTGAATTTTTTTGAAAGCTATAGGCTTCCTGAAGATATTTGACGAAGTGAGATTTAATCGACAATTTTTTTTAAAAAATTAATGCTTTCATAAAATTAAGATTTATCCTTTCGTAAAAAAATTTCAAAATTACTTGCGTCTAGATTATATAAGCTATTTGGAATGGTCCTCGTCTAGAAATATTTGGATTTTTTTTTAATATTAAGGGGGTGGTTTAACGTACTTAATATATGGCATTATGAACACGAAAGTTCATTGCCGCACTCATGGGTGTGTCCACGGGGGCGTCCAGGGGGGCCAAATGATCCCCCAATGTTTATTTTAATGTGGTTGATTTTCATCATTTTTAAAAAGGACCATTTCAACCTAGCTACATTTTTGAAGATAAAGCAGAAAGTTTTATTTAAACATAAAGTAAAAAAGTTCAAGTGGGATAAATGAAGAAAGTGTAAATAAAGTTTAAACAGATAATATTAAACGAGAATAAAGTAGAATTGTTAAAATCTACTGTTAACCGTTTTTCGTTGATTCATATAGCTAAAGATGCAATAGACAGATTTAAAGAGATATCCCTTGGGTATAGAAGTGTTTATTTATTGTTAAAATAATGCAGTATTTATAATTACTTCAACCCGCTACAGTGGATGAATGTTCTACGGCATCATTCGCTTGTTAGACTGGCTTGAAGCTGATAGGAGGATTGGGGTTAATATCCTGGTCTGGTCTACCGAGGGCATTCGTTTATATATATTTTCCCTCTCTCTCTCCACGCAAATGCGTGTAGATTACCTCTGAAAGTCTTCATTCCCTAACCCTAGCAGTTTAGAGTATCGTATGCGTATAGTCTGGACAGTTAGTAAGACGCGGTGCTTAATATACTTTGCTGTAGGTGACCTGGTGGTCTAGGGGTAAGGTGTCAGACTTCTATGCTGGCGGCCGGGGTTCAATCCTCGGTCCCGGCACAGATTTATCTGATTACCAAACCCTTTCTTCACCTCTGACAATACATCTTGTGAATGTGAGGAATTCCAGGCCTCCACCGTGGTTCGGATTCCACGTTAAACTGTAGGTCCTTCATTTCATCTCACAATCACCCTACCATTACACATTAGCGTAAGTGCGTATAACCCGAACGGGTAGTAAGACATGGTGCTAATAATAATAATAATATACTTTGCTGTGCCAATGAGACAGGTCTTCAAGGCTTGCACTCAATAGCATTGCCGAGGTAACTGCTAGTCTTATCTTCAAGCTTTCTCAATCCACTGTTGCCAAATCTCCTCACTCTCAGGTATGTTAGAAGGTGGTGTGCAAGGTTGAGAACGAGCTACTGGCAACCTCGAAACTTCACTTTTATTTGAGGGGAAATTGACCTTACGTAAACGAGAGAATGTCAACGCTGTTTCCCAATAGTAGCCACGCAGTTCTCTTAACGACGATATCCAAAGTGCGTTCACCGGTCCAATTGATAACACCCAAACTTAATCTCTAGATTTTTCAAGCCTTCATCAACTTATGGCTGCCAATGTACAGCCAAGTTAGTTAAAACCCTTCAAGATAGTATTGAAATAGTTCGGATTGAGCGTATAATGTGTGTTGCCAGTTAGTGTAGATGGTTCACTAACAACGGCCAATGAAGGTATTTTTCAATGGTCAAATGTTGTATTTTTGTATTATTGTTTTATCATTGATTAAATCTTTAGTTGGTCAAATCTTGCATATCCGGAGTTGAAAATAGTGTAATATTATACATTTTTGGAACAGTGAATTTGGTATACAGATTCATTAAGGCGTGGCAGAAGGAAGTGTGACTAATTTTAAAGTTTTTATAGCATTAAATTTTTTTGACGAAAATAAATCAAATATTTCTCCAGTACTAACATAGAGTTTAGTTTTATGCACGTACTAATATCAACAGATCTTAAATATATGTCCAGGATGTCCTAGAATTTAGTCAAAACTTCTTAAATAAAGAGAAAATGTTTTGACAAAATTCCAGGACCCCCTTAACAGATATTCACGACATGTTTATATTAGCATGTGCAGAAAATTAAGCTCTACGTTGCTACTGGAGAAATATTTGATTTATTTTTGTCAAACAATTTATATTCTATAAAAACACTTGCACTCCCTTCTGACGCACATTAAGGGCAGCCCATTTCGATCGGTGGTGTTGGAACCTGGGAGAAGGATCAGGGGGCATTGACCTCCTGGAAAGAATTTGTCCCCCTATTCCAAACCTTTGGTAGTCTAGAATATAAAACTGAAAGTTGAATTTTCAAAAAATAAAATTAAAGAACAAACACGATATATTTAGAAAGAAGTTATAAAGATTGTTTAGAATGTTTAAATTTATTTTAAAACTTTATAAGTTGAACGTTTAGTTTGAGACAATTCTTTATTTTGACACACAGACTATTAGGAAATACAAAATTAATTAGATAAGATTAATAATTAATATTTAAGAAACTTGCTTGATATCATTTCTCTTTTTTATTACAAGATTAAATAGATTATTTGAAATTTGTTAAGTAATAAAGTTCCAATAACTCAAGAATATTGTATTATCTTTAGTGGTTTTGTTTAAATATACTATTTTGTTTGTTTGTAAGAACATTTCATCAATACACTTACTCTTTGCCATTAATATTTTGAAAGTTCATTGCAAACCTACAAAACTACCTATTCTATCTTTAACTTGAACTAGTTCTATTCAATCCCCTCATTACTCCCTCCCTATCTATTTCAGGTCAAGTTCTATCCAATCCCATAATTACTCCCTCATTATCTCTTTCAGGTCAAGTTCTATCCAATCCCATCATTACTCCCTCGTTATCTCTTTCAGGTCAAGTTCTATTCAATCCCATCATTACTCCCTCATTATCTCTTTCAGGTCAAGTTCTATTCAATCCCCTCATTACTCCCTCATTATCTCTTTCAGGTCAAGTTCTATCCAATCCCCTCATTACTCCCTCCCTATCTCTTTCAGGTCAAGTTCTATCACAATCCCCTCATTACTCACTCCCTGTCTCTTTCAGGTCAAGTTCTATCCAATCCACTCATTACTCCTTCCCTATCTCTTTCAGGTCAAGTTCTATCCAATCCACTCATTACTCACTCCCTATCTCTTTCAGGTCAAGTTCTATCCAATCCACTCATTACTCCTTCCCTATCTCTTTCAGGTCAAGTTCTATCCAATCCCCTCATTATTCCCTCCCTATCTCTTTCAGGTCAAGTTCCATCCAATCCCCTCATTACTCCCTCCCTATCTCTTTCAGGTCAAGCTCTATCCAATCCCCTCATTACTCCCTCCCTATATCTTTCAGGTCAAGTTCTATGTTATCCTTCTAGCTGCATTTTTAAAATATTATTTACGTAATCTGTATATTTAGATATAACTGTAACGTTATATAAATCATTAATAAAACCTTAAAATACTAATAAAATTTTCACTTAACAAAATGTAAATATGGTTATTAATTCTAATGGTTTTTACACACTAGTTTAGATACTGTTCATAATATATGTTTAAGTTTAACCAGTAATTTAACTATAAATTTGATACAAAGTATTTCTATTTATTTTAAGTTGAAAAATTTTCGCTTTTGAAATACGTGAAACGTTGTGTTTTAAAATTGTTTGTTTAGACTGATTGGCCTTTGAATCATCATTAATTACTAGATACAATTATATTTTAGCTTTAGTATTCTAATGAAGATGTAAAGTAATATACAATATTTAAATGCTATATTGGAAAGCTGTGAGCACACTAAGCTTCATCAAGCTTTATACTTTAGTTTCAGGGCAGCTGAATACATCAAGATGGAAGGAAGATACCAGTCGCGATTTACTTAGGATTTAAAATAAATGATCTTACAGTTTTCTGTATTTAAATGTTTTGTGTTGTCAGGATGCTCGGGTAATCCCGACGCAAAGCGTCTGTACGATGATCTACTGTCCAACTACAACAAACTGGTGAGGCCCGTTGTCAATGTCAGTGATGCCCTTACCGTCAAGATCAAGCTCAAGTTGTCACAACTCATCGACGTGGTGAGTACAACTGGTCCTTTCAATATTAATATATATCCTGGATGGAGGTTTACTGGAGACAAGCTTAGAGTGGCCTTGGAATCACGACACTTGTAATCATCACCACAGTTTTAAGTGCACTCATTTCAGCCAACTAATCTAATTCAATATAAATATATTACATTCACTTGGTCATTGTTATTTCATAAGAATTCAACAAAAACCATTGAAAGAATAATTGTAATACTGAATAGATAATTTGCCAATATATATAGTTTAGTATATACATACATATATTGTATCTAGATCTTCTAGCCCTGAATCTGTTAACTTATATACTCTATATTCTTATTATATACTATGTCTGCGAGCTTGGACTTTTTAATTTGAGTCCGAATCTAGTCGAGTATTTCTAAAAGCCCCAGAGATAAAGTCAAGTTCGAGTGTATTCTTAATTTTAAAATGTCAAGAATATATATATTTGACTATTTTAAATCTAAATATCATATCTTAACACTTGATATTTAAAAAATAGGTAGATTAAAACACATGTGTAGCATTTGATACAATTAAAGAAGAAACAACACGAAGGGAAATGAACTACTTACCCCATTTCACCGCTCCAGCACCTTTTGACTACGGTTCAGCGACACGACAAATACACATCCAAGCAAGACCGCAGCGCGTGATGAACTGACCGAGCCCACCCAGGTTCGAACGGCGGCCGCTAGAGGTCGCGGTATATTGGAACTTACCAAAGATTTTAAGAAAGGAAGTAATCCCAGTTCCAATATATAGGAGAACATTCTACTGCTTTGGAGCTCGTTCTCAGAGCTATGTTTGTCACGCGTATCCCTCCTTTGTGATCCAAATACGTTCTCCCCACCTGGTTCCTGGCCTTACATGTGTCTCTGGGTTTTCAAGCGTATATAGTGCCGGTATGGTAACATGACCGGCAGTCCTGGACTTGTCTCTGGATATGGGAGTACGTAGCCATGGCTGCGCATTTGTTAAAATGTAAGAACAAATGTTATTTTCAGCTTAAATTATTATTTATGTAATAATTTCAACATTCATATTTCGGCCTATTATATAAACATATATTTTTTGGTAAATTAATATACTCTGGTATCATAGATTGGAAATGAATTTGATAATATTTAATATTAAGAGATTTTTCAGAGACTATTATATTGAACCTATATATATTGGCTAAGATCGATACATATCGAATTTTAAATATCGCTATTTGGTCTGGGAGAGAGATAGAAAAAAATTCACTGTAATAAGATATTATAATCCGCTTTGTTAATTAATATTACTTTTGTGAAATTTCATCTTATATTTTACTATCACGGGAAATATTAACTTATTATTTGAAATTAAATTGTGATTAATCTGTCATTTCTTTATTATATATTCATTGAGGGTTTTGTCTTCTAAAACAGGAAAATAAATTAAATCCGTTTTGTTGTTAATGACTGATGATAGAAGCCTTGATAACGACTTTTGATCTTACTTTGAATCCTGTCAGGTTCAAATTTTTATTTGTATATATTTACAAGTGGAAATACTATTCTAAACTTGTTAATAAAGTGGTTTTTAGCATGGGCTATATAACGTTAATTGACGAGTAGGTTTCATGAGAACTAATGGTCAAATTAAATTTATTTAATTTCTATAGCAAATTCACTAATGTTATGATATATTTAAATTTGATATATATACATATATATTCTATGAATACACATCCAAAACTGATTTCTTGGTTTTTTTCTTGATGTTATAGATAGTTGAGTTTACGTTTTTAGAATAGGATATTTATTTGCTTTTTTGTTTTATTCTTTTTTTAATTAATATATTTCTAAAATGAGGACGACCTTATAATAATTATTTCCGCAACCAGATGAGTTGCGTGCTCTGAGTTACAGGTGTCTGTTCTCAGACGATTGGAACAAATTCACTCAAACGATTCACTCTTATTGTGTAAATACATTTCTCTCTCTACTATTTGAGCCTTCTGTTTGATTGGAGAGGTAAAGGAGGTTTCACACGTTCTTAAAATATGAATGACGCTTATTTTTATAAAATAATTAATAATTTTTATAATAAATGGATATATTGGTATTTAAATTACATAAAAACAAATTATTTAAAAATAAGAACACCATTCAAATAAAAATATAATAGAAAATTTGGTTAAATGGTTTCTACACTCATTTTTTTTAAGGACATCAAAATTACACTAACAAATATACAAAAAATTAAGTCAATAAAATGAACGATTGCCATATGGCTTGCAAGTATTTAATAAGACAGTGTAGAAACACTGTACAGTAATGTAAGGTAAGTGATAGTGAAGGAAGTCAACCTGAGAGGATAGTTAGGTGAGTCCTAGATAGGGACAAACACTTCTCTCTTCGTGTCTTCTAAAACTTTTACACTTCCCACTTCTTCACACTTCCACAATTGCACAATATTTTGAATTGTTGGATATATTCCCTTTTAATCAATGTCTCTTCATATGAAATTTTTTTTTTCTTCGATAATTCAAAACAATATGCTACTGTGGGTTCTTAAAGAAGTAGGAAGTGTAAAAGTGTAGAAAGAAAATAGAGAAGTGTGTTTGTTTATATCAGGGCTTAACCTAACTATCCTTTCAGGTAGACTACCTTCATTATCACTTACCACTTACTTTACATTATTGTGCAGTGTTTCTACACTCTTTTGTTAAAAAAATTAATAAAACTTACATTTTAATAAGCTAATATTTCCCAAAAATTGACTTTAGTGACTATTTACTCTACAAGAAAACGCGAGAATTTTAAACAGTAAGAAAGTATAAGTGTTTTATATTTAGCTTACTATTCCTTAATGTAATTGTGCCTGATCACATCTTCTATTCCATTCCCATTCCTCTACTTGCGCATTCTATAGGCGCTCGCTAGAAATTATCTTAATAAAAAAATATTTCAATACAATTTTTAATGCTAATAAAAGTTGATATCCATACTTTAAAATTAAAAGTAAGACGATTAAAATAATATTTCTAGTAAACAATATGAAATAGTTAATACTTTTTATTTATTTAAATGTGGTAGGTCTGGTAGAATATGTATATCAATTATAAATATGTACATCGATCTTAGACAAATTAACTAACAAATTTCTATAACTAAATAGTGTCTAAACTATAGCTAGTTATTTAGCTAAACTTATTAAATTACACAAAATTTAAATATTTTAGTTCAAAACATACAATATTATATATTATTAATGTAAATTTTTAATTTTAACATAAATCAGCCGATTATTCTATAAACGGACCAGGTAAAAACGGTAAAAATAATCATTCAATTATTTAGTAATCTACTTAACTAATTTAAGTTTTATTTCTTTGTCATGAAATTACAAGTAATACACTTCAATCAATTATGGTTCAAAATAGAGGACAAAATTGAATAACTTTTCCGATCAAAATAGTTTTAAAGCTCTATTACGTTACTAATGTGAAAATAGATCTTCATCGTAGCAATTTGTTAAATACCAGAATCATTTAAGTGAAAATGCCAATTTTATCTCAATTAAATAGCATATGAATACTATTGTGTTTTAAGATTTGATTATTACGTACATCAAGTGATAGCTTGAAAATGATGAGCCTACAAAATTCCGTTCTCATTCTCGAGCTTAAATGACGAGTTCGGCTCGAAGCCCGAAATCCGAGTACTCGCAAAGCAATTATATATAAGACCTGGGTGAGATCCCAGGAAAAGATTTTGAAAATTAGGTACTGTCCAAAATTCAGTGAGATAAATTCATCCCCGTGATTTTTCGGGAAAAATTAATATAAAAATACTTCAATAAAAGGATCCATTTGATGTTGTAATATATAAATAATAACTGTTGAATAAACTTATATTTGTTTAGTGGAAGAGCACTTTATGATAGTGGTTTAAAGACTAAATCGTAGGAGCTAACCAGACAAACTGGCTCAAGTCCGTAGCCAGCCAATAATTTCAGGGGGGTTTGGTAGGAAATTCTCCCAATTGCTGAAGGTTTGAAAAAAAATTCTAAATGATAAACAGTCATAAATGCTCTCTGAAAGGTTTTTATGGCCCTATCTGCTGAAGGCTTGGAAAAATTCTGAATATTAAACACCTCTAGAAGTGTTTTTTATGGTAACAAAACTCCCTATTTTGTACTTGTACTTTAATTTTGGATTGTTTGAACCATAAATAGAACCATATATATTTTTTTCATCACATTTTGGGGGGTTCTGAGCCACCTAAAACTGCCTAAGGCCTTGCACTGGCTCAGTTAAGATGAGTTTTGAGTATTCTGATGTACAAGACTGTGGCTCACTTAGATTTATTCACATTAGTTTTAATATCTTGATGTTTTATTGTTTAAGTGGTAATAAATAAAACTCACGCCATAAAACTTATTATCAAGAAACATTTTTGGTCAGTCTTAAAAGATAATTCTAGAATTTATTTATATCAAAATTGATTAAATGACAAAACACAATTATAATAGTTGTATTTGCAATAGTTTAATGCTTTATCTTACTCAATACTTTTTAGACAAAATTTTATTATATTTTTATGTGGAAATTAAGAATTTAAAAATAAATTATTACAAAAACTTTTAGTAGGCCTAGAGATTTTTTTAAAAAAATTCTACACATTATAGAATTTAAATTGATTTCTATAACCTATAATTTCAACAAATTCAGAGATTTTGTCCCATTTCTAGAAACTATTCAAAATTTTTGAAGACTACCACTATATTCTACCTTAATCTAAACTATAAAATGTAATCCTTTCAGATCAAATTTACAAAAGCTTCTGATTCTTTGATACATTTTTTTTATGAATCAGGAGGCTAAACCAAGTTTAAAAATTCAAATCTGAAATTTAAATTTTTAAATATATTTTTGAGTTGGAAAATTAATTTTAATAAACTATTCCGTTTACCGTTCCTTTCCCGTGAGGAGTGCCTACTTCCAGAAGTCAAAGTTTGGTTCCCGAACAGGCCTAATATATATAAAACTACACATTTAATTATATGTATGATTCCATATTTAACTATAAATGTGAAATAGATATTATTTTAAAATATCATCAACGAATTTCCACTCATTCCTCAGTTGAGTAAGTTCAAGCCATAGTTCTAGGATAGTGGCAGTTGAATTATTTCATTAATATTAACACTATTATATAACTATATTTAGGATCTCGTTATATTCATTTATTACTAATATACTAAAAATATAT
>CABFVX010006226.1:0-42118 GCA_902151425.1 Timema shepardi
TAAAATAGCAAGTTTGACTGCTTATTACTCGATAACTGTAATGATTTGAGATAATTGAATCAATATTTATAGCTTATATTTATACATTTATTAAAATAATGCAATCAAATTTTGATGGTCGAATGACCTTAAAAAAAGGCGTGTCACTTTCATTCTAAATATATGCTAATTCACATGTCATGACAAGTATTTACAAGCGACGAATAAACGAGATATATTTAAGAACCAAATTAAAGCTACTAGTCACTTTTCGTAGCTACGCCTGTTAATTGGTTTCTCTGTGAAATAGTCCCCTAAGTATCTCATTCGACAAATCCACCTCTGCGACTTAAGGTTACCTAATAGTTAGTGAAAAAAAAATGCTAGGTGGCTCTTGTAAATCTCCTTAATGGTATTACGCAGGAAGCCTTATCAAAGTATGTTTGACAGTTCTTCACTCTCGTCCCTGCAAACGTGTAAAGAACTATTTTAGTAGTATTTGAAAAATAGAACATTACAATAACTATTTTTCCCTAGTAACGATGGCATGGGAAAATTTAATCTTAACTCAACGCATATATAATTAATCTAATGGAGTAGGGATCAGGAATGAAGCATTTGAGAGGTAATATACCCAAATACTCGTGGAAGAAGGGTGGAAAACTATCCTAAGTATACCTGACCAGGACTCTAACCCAAAAATACCTTTCATAAGGAGGCCAGTTTAACACGAGAGTGAAGTCTCTGGTAGGCCAATAAGCGGGTAAAAAAAAGCTCATTTAAACCCTATATAATTTCCTGTATAACTGCGTACGAAACGTCACAAAACTCGCAAGTTAGAATATATATACTTATATTTAATAATATGATTTGCATTTTTTTCCCCACGAATCTTATAAAATGGCCTGGTTATCCAGATTTTAATAATTTCAGGAGAGTAAGGATGATGACGGTAGAACTATCGGAGGACTTTTTAGGAAATGCCACCCTCAGTACACCCAGCACTGTTTCAAGCCCCCACCACCAATAAAAGTCTAGACGAGCTTGACGTTTTGTTAGTGTGCCACTGACAAGATAAAATAAATATTATAAATCAAAATTGGCCTCTTTAAAGACAATTTGACTAACTCAGATATTGCATTTAGAAATTTGAAAAAATGAAGTAAATTAGTAAAAACTAGCAGTTTTTATTATTATTAATAATTTAAAAATGTATAATAATAATAATTTCAATTTCCTTTATTATAGTGCTGGTCAACAGTCGTAAGACCTATAACAGGCCAGCACTGAAAAGTACACACGTACATACCTTATAATACATATATTTACACAAGAAAAAATGATAAACAAAAAATGGCTAAATAATGTTATATACTGATGAAAAGTTACGAGATAAAAAGTAGTTAATAATAATAAGAATAAAAAGTAACTTTAAAAACAAATAACTAAATAGTAAGCAGTAACATTATGCAAAAAATAGATCAGAATATTGTAAGTTTAAATAATATAGGCAGAACCTTTACATGATAAACTATTGATAAGGGACATCCTTAAATAACTCTCCGAGTTTAGCTTTCCTTTTATGATAAAAGTCAAATTCGACAAATCTAGAATTGGCGCTATGGATACAACGACCTATAGGGCTCGTCTTATAATTTAATAATAATAATAATAATAATAATAATAGCCTTTATTTATCTGGCGAAGTTAAGGCGTTAGCCTTCTCTTCCATTTAACCAGTGTTGAATAAAACATACACTATTACATTTATTGAAATACAATTTAATAAAGAAATATTAAAATAAGTATAAAAACATTCGCACGCTCATTCACACACACTCATTTAAAGTTCCAGTAGTTTCAAGAACTCAGTTTAGCTTATTAGACCAGATAAATTGTTTAACCGCACACTTGAAGGGGAGTCTAGATGTTAGATGACAATTAGATTTATCTAGTTCGTGCCAAGCCTGTGATGCCAAGACAGTGAAAGAACGAGCATATGTTTGAGATCTATATATGGGAATAGACATCTGTAGACTGTATTCTGATCTAGTGGTTCGGGTGTGTTTATCCTTCAGAAATAGGAACCGTGAGGAGAGGTATTGAGGCTGAGATGTTGATAATATTTTGTGAAGCAGTACTAATAATTGTAGCCTTCGCCTTTGTATAGATAATTCAGCAATGATTCTAGCTTGTTGAGTCACAATATATGTTGAAACTACATGAATGGCTTCGGGGTGGTTTTAAATCGAGCTACAAAAGTAGCTAAAGCTATATTCATACAACAATACGTCAAATATATGTGCTGCAACTATCACCTTTGACAGGTTGTATTAAAGTAAGTAATAATATATTATTTTTCAGTATTATGAGCAAATAAATATTTGCTATAATATGTAATATGCTTCTTTTCCTGCTGCGATTCTCATTATATGTGTTTGTTTATTTATCTAATACTTTATTGACTTTCAATCCCTCTTTTTAGACAAAAAGGCAAAAATTCACATGTCCAACCAAAAATAAGTAGAGAACGGCTATATGGTGCATGTGGCCAGTTTTAAATCTATCACAAGATTTCAATGTGATAAACTTTGTTTTGGGTTAACCTTTATTATTTTTTTAATCACCGCGTCTTAGTGCCTCTTCGTGTTATACGCACATATGATAATTATTGTAATATAATAGTAATGGGGAAGTAATCATTTTAAAGGTAATCTACCCGCATTTACGTGTAAGGACACTATTTAGGAAAAATCTGCCTCACTAGACCCAGGCAGGGTTCGGACCCCGATCTCCCCGTCATCAGAAGAACATTCTAACACGAGAGTGACGCCCTAGACCATTCGGCCACTGAAGCGGATAACTAGCCTTTAATGATTGATATAATAAAGAAGTACTTGAAGGCCCCACTTTGATCAGAAAGAAGGTCTAACTTCCATCTAGTCTCCCTAACAAGATTTTATTTTTAAATGTATAATTTCCTATCCTCTCTTAAGACTAGTATTAAAGTGGTTACTGAAAGTGGACCTTTCAATTAAAGTACATTTTATGTTTGATATAACCCGTCCAAACAGAAACACGGAGAGGGTCAGTCCCGTATTGTCTGGTTTGACAGTGCTATAGAGGTAGGAGTTCATATCCCGACCAGGAATACTAAGGGTGATTTTTAAAATAATTGATTACTTCTCTCTCTCTCTCTCTACGCAAATGATGATAGAATTTCTCTTAATTATAACTTCCTCATCCCAGCCCAATTAGTGTAAATATTTGAATAGAGCAAACTGGGTTGAACATTGGATGAAATGACTAAGACTCATAATGGTGATAATTGTTAGTATTGGAATTAATTAATTCAAACTATAAACAAAACTTTAACACAAATACATATGGTTCGTTTGTTTGTGTACCCCTTTTGTTTTCTTGCAAGTTAGTTTATAAACAAGCTAGTTTGCTTTATGGAAGCTTCGGGTAGCTAAACTGGAAGTATACGTTAATATTCGTGTTAATGAAGAATGCAGACAAGCACCTGTGTCTAGTGTGATCAATTGAAACTGAGCAGATCCACCCAAATGTTCTTACAAAAGTACATATGTCAACTAGAGAAAGTTATCAGATCCACTTTCACCTATCAATTGATCAGATGGTGACCTGGTGGTCTAGGAGTAAGGTTTCGGACTTCTGTGCTGTGGTCCAGGGTTCAATCCTCGGTCCTGGCACAGATATATCTGATGGCCAAACCCTCCCTTCACCTCTGACAAGACATCTTGTGAATGTGGGGAATGCCAGGCCTACACCGTGGTTCGGATCCCACGTTAAACTGTAGGTCCTAAAACTGTAGGTCCTCCATTTCATCTCACAATCACCCTACCATTACACATTAGCGTAAGTGCGTATAACCCGATCGGTTAGTAAGACGCGGTGCTAATATTAATAATAATGATTGATCAGATCATGTTATTTGTCATTTTAATAGATACTATTAATGCCTATAACACATTAATAATATAATGAAATGTTATCAATGTTGTGTGCAAAGAAATTGGTTTGTATCATATAAAAAAAGGTGCAAAAAGTATTTGAGAATAGTCAGGAAATAGATCTAGAAGTGAACGCTGATAAGACTAGGTATTTTATTATTAATCACATAAAGCGCACAGCTTGAGAATGATAATTTAGATATTACTGCGAACAACATATAATTTAATATGGTTAATGAGTTTAAATATTTAGGAACAGTTTTAACTAGCAACAACAAATACTAGATTGGAAATAAGGAAAAGAATGCAATCGGCAAATACATTATATTAATTGGTCAGTAAGTTGTTAACAATTCGCCTGCTGTAAAGGAATGTAAAATTCCGAATATACAAAACAATAGTTCTACCGGTTGTTCTCTATGGGTGTGAAATGTGTTATCTTACCTTACATAACGAAAACATACAAACATTTTTTACTTGTTTTAATATGAGTAATTACACAAATGTGTATACATCTTGTCTAACTCGCTGATAGCCAGTACTAGTCCTAGAGCGTAACAAAAGAATCTAAATTACGTATTATTTAATATATTTTTACCCACTTCAATGATATAATTATCTAGGCCGCCCCCCTAGCAACAAATTGGACTGATGATAACGAGGAGATCAGGTATTCTATCTCAAGTAGGATAGTAGTTCAATAGTAGTAATTCAATGATTTAGTTTTGTTTACTAATTGGTTTTCCACTCTCCCTCCACACAAATTTGGCTACATATCATCTAAAGTAAATCTTCCTCATCCCTAACACGTTAGCGTAGTTAGTAAATATGCGTTTAAGCCGAGCAGGTAGTTAGACAAAACAATCTATGCTTTGAGTCTAACTACTCACCCGGGAAATCCTCATACACTAGTAGGATAGGGATAATATTATTATTATTATTATTAGCACGGCGTCTTACTACCCGTTCGGGTTATATGCACTTACGCTAACGTGTAATGGTAGGGTGTTTGTGAGATGAAATGGAGGACCTACAGCTTAACGTGGAATCCGAACCACGGTGGAGGCCTGGCATTCCCCACATTCACAAGATGTCTTGTCAGTGGTGAAGGAAGGGTTTGGTAATCAGATAAATCTGTGCCGGGACCGAGGATTGAACCCCAGCCGCCAGCACAGAAGTCTGACACCTTACCCCTAGACCACCAGGTCACCCGATAGGGATAAGAGAAAGTTGTTCTATGGGTGTGTAAGATACCTGCTAAAGAGAAAGGATATCCCCTTGAAGTGTAAAGAAGTGCTGTACAGGACGTACTTTGTACCCATTGTCACATATCCAGCAGAAACATGGACATTGAATGAAAGAGACTAAGAAAGTGGAGGCCATGAGAATGAAGTTTGTGAGGAGTATGTTAGCTATCACGAGGAGAAACAAGATTAGGAATGAAGTTATCCGGGAAATAGTAGGGGTACAGTGAGATGGTATGTCAGGGAAATGGTATCGTAGGGGCATGTAATGAGAATGGAGAAGGAGATGATGCCAAAGAAAATGTTGAAAATGAAGTATGTAGAAAAAAACTCAAGGGAGGCCAAGAAAGAGATGGGAGTAGAAGATAACAGAAAGTGTTCAATTGAGAGGGGAAGAATGGCGGAAGAATAGAGGAAGATTAAGGCATTTTTATTAAACTGACACAGCCACAGACTGGAAACAGTTGATTAATATGAGGAGAATATGGTTAAGGTAGGTATAATTTAGCATAATTGTACCCATATTTGTACTGAGAAGAATTATCAAACCATTTTTTTTAAAAAAACCTCTGTATGTCCGGAAAGGATTAAAACCTTTACCTCCCTATCACCTGCAAACCAGACAAGAAAAATGACAGCTTGGTTCACGTTTCCATCATTAGTTGTTTTTTTGCAATAATACTTTGAATAAATATGATAAAAAAAAGCATACTAAGACAAGTAATTTAATCTAGGACCTCGGGGATAGGTTAGGATAACCTTAAAACTCCCCATATTATAGTTCTCTGGGGGAAAATTGCATAACATTTTTTAATAAGGTGCTAACCCTCCAACATATCTTGATTGGTTCTAATAAGTGCTGCCATGGTAATAACGTGACAAATCTATTTAGTGCGTTTTATCTATAAAGTAAGTTATGATTGAGTCCATTGAGAGGCCTTATTTAGGACACAGTTAAAGTCCAATTATAGAAAACGAAAATATAAATATCAATTCTCTGGTTTAATCTGTAAAATGAGGTTACGTATGCTCCATATATTGCTCTCTAACTTATACGGAAATATACAGAACTATTTATATTTGACACAGATATCAAGAATTGTAAATGTTATAACATTTATTCAAGTGCGTTATCAAATCAAAATAACACCTTCTTAAAAATCTGATCTGTAAATTTCATATAATTGTATCATCATTTAAAATAGTTTTAACCCATACTTTAGTTTTTCCATGCACAACGTTTTACCACCTATTTTTGCCATCTTCATCCATACACAAATGGTGTAGCAATGAAGAAGGTAGATTTTACAGGAAATTTACTCGTATTTGCGTTGATGGATAGCAAGTAAACAAATTAGGAAATGCCACGCTCAGTACATGAAATCTGGTTTCAAGCCTTGATTTTCTAATCACTAGCATTCAGGTCTATTTTTGTTAATTAAAGAATGTTTTTATGTTTAGGAATGCTGTCATTAGATTAAATATTTTTTTAATAGCTTTAAATGCCAAATTTTTTTTTATCAAGTCAAGATTGAACAAATTTTAGTGATAAAACAATATAATATAAGTTTTAAATTATATTGTTACTATATTATTTATATTTATTTGGGTATATGAATATATATAAAATGTTTTTACCGCAAATAATTTAATAATAAAAAATAAATAAGTTGTACAAAGGGCGTGTGTTTAAACTATAATATTAACTGATATTCCATATTCATATTTTTTAACACCGCGTCTTACTAGTCGATTGGATTATACCTTAAGTACTAATTATGCTTAGTGATTAGGAAATGGGAAGGATACATTTATAGGAAGTGAACCCGCAATTACCTGGAGGGAGAGTGGAAAACCATTTAGGAAAAACTACCCCTAGTTCACCCGACCAAGATTCGAACCTCGATATCCCCATCCTCGGCAGTCGAGCTCAACACAAAACTTTATATAAATTGTCTATATTTTATTAAAATTGAAAATGTTGGCTACTTTATTTTATAATTTGTAGTGTCAACCTCCTTTTAGCTTATATCCCGAATGGTTATTAAGATGTGGTGTTAAAAAAAGGTCATTTTGACAAACATAATTGTCAAATATTCCCAAATAATAAACACATTGTAGTTGTATATGTTGAATGATCTTCAAAACACTCTACCTTCTAAATCTATTTGTATTTAATTTTGTTTAATAAACTATTATGGTTATGCACTGAAGGTCAAATTCAACTGTGAAAAGTCATATTTAGCTTTTCAATATTAAAAGTAATAATATTTAGTTTGAAAAAAATTATATTTCATTTTTTACTATTTCTTTCTTGGTTCTCCAAATAAAAGGCTGTTCATAAAAAAACTGTCTTAAATTTCATTAGCTCTTTAAAAATTAATATATTTCAATTCATTACATAATTTTCACAACCTTTTCGAAAAAATATTTTCCCTCCTTATTAGCACCAATTTAGTTTGGTAGAGGAACAGTGATAAGCTCTATTTTCAATTAAATATATGCAAATAAAACGTAGTTTAAAACAATATCTTAGATGAATTAAAAGTCGCATTTAACACGCCAGTTGTTTCAAGCCTTAATCTTGTTTTATAAAACATCCATTGATGACGTACACTACAACTGAACACACAAGTGTAATTTCATTTTTACTTTATCACTATCTTACTGGTAGAGAAAGTATACTGATCATAAAAAAAACAGAACTAGAGATTTTGATGAATTTCGACTTTTCACGAAAAGGTTATTTTTTAATTTCTGTCTGTCTGTACCTCGGACTAAAGCCTAAACTATTTTACCGATCGGGCTAAAACTTGATATCTAGGGTTTTCATGGGGTTGCTCTAAGGCGTTTTTGGAATTGGATATCCAACCCTAAAATTAAGGGTAGTTTACAAAGAGCAAAACGAGAAAAAATAGATTTTATCAAAATCAGCTGTAACGATTTTGATTAAATTTCATTTCTGATCATTGATCAATATTATATACAAAATGGATTCATTTTTTTTTTTGCGGTCTAATGCGTAAATTCTCTTTTTTTTTTTAATCACATCTCCAAAACTATTTGAGATATGAAATTAATTATAATTGAAAAATGTCGGTTTATTTTTAATACAAATATTTTATTTGAAACATATTTTTTTTATAAAACTATTAACCTCCAAGTTATACGCAAATATATATATATATATTGATTTTTCGAAAACTCAAGGTCAAGTATTGCGACCAGAAAAAAAATTCCAACCTGAGATGTTAATGGATGTCGACGTTTCACGACCCCCCGAACCCGAAAAAGTGGATTTTGCAATGCCACCTGTCTGTATCTGTTTAACCCTAAAATTAAGAGAAAAATCGATTTCCTCAAAGATTGCACTAATGATTTTGATTAAAATTCGTATCTAGGCATTGATTAATATTATAAACAAAATGGTTATTTTAATTTTCCTGGGAAAATGACTTTTAGGGTATTTTACAGAAGCGGAAATTTCCTTATCTCCGCAAATATTTGAGATACTAAATAACTTTTCATTGCCAAATTGTAGTACCATAAAAAATAAAAAACTTTTAGTTCAAATATATCTTTATAAAACCAATAGTTTCGGAGATATATTAATACAATTTTGTGAGCTCGAGTTGTGGAGAGATAATGAAATTTTAAAGCAATAATTCTATAATTCCCTAGAATAAGTATATGAGTAAGTCTCTCAAAAAGAATATTTCTTTTTTCTTCAACCTCTTCGGTGAAATGTTTGTACAGTAATGATCTATCTCTATCTTTTAGATTCAATAGTTAATATTTAAAAAATTTTATTGGTCTAAATTTATAAGTGAGGAATTTAGTAAAAAGGCGATAACCATAAAATGTTCAACCCCTAATAAAATGCCGAAAATTTTAAACGGAAGTCGAAATTTTAATACTTACCCTTGTGGACCCAATATGACTTTTTTTCCTTCCTAATATAATAGTGAGGATTTTAATTCCTTAAGATGAAAATCATAAAATTTAATTCCGGGAGTCAATAATTTGTAACGCAATTTTTTCTCTGGTTTGCTTGTGTATATTATTTCGTTTCACATATATTACGAGCTTTGAGTAAATATCTCAATTTTTAAACAATGGAGTGAGAAAGTCCGTGCGGAGTTCCGTACCATTTATTTTTCATTTATTTGAGGTATTTAACATACACTGTCTGAACCGACAGATTATATCAGCACAATACTTATAAACAAACTTAAATCTAGAAAATACATAATACCTAGCCCCCGGCCGTTAATTCATCACTGTGAAAGTGGAAACCCATATCTCACCAATTATAAATGTTTCAGCCATACCGGGAATTGAACCCGGGATTCTTAATTCAATAGACAGACATGCTAATGACTGAGCTAAGGTGTTGGATCACAGCATTGTAAAACATTATCGATCAATACATGGGATGTAACCTACATGGTTGTTTTAAATTAATATTTCAATATGGCACTAAATGAAAGTATTTCAAAATTAAAAATACATTTCCCAGAGTCGCTACGATTTAGGATAGGACTATAGACTACCATGAATACAATATATTAAAAACAAAGCAATCCACGCTAATAATAAATATATTTCTTATCATTTATGCTTCAGCCATCATATTTAAAAATAAGTTATAGTTTCTCTTTTAGCACCGCGTCTTAATATCCGTTCGGATTATGCTCTTTTATACTAGTTATGTTAATGTTTTTAGGGCCATAGCAAGTTTGTATGTAGAGGAAATGTACAGATATTTTCGTGAAGGTAGCGTGGAAAACCATTTGGGAAAACCACCCTTAATACACCTGAGGTTCTAACCATGATCTCCCCATCATCGTCAGCTTAGTCTACTGTGAGATTAGTTTCTTAGACCATGCGACCACCGAAGAGGGTTACAGATAAGTTGATTCTAACAAAGTTAAAAATGTTGAGGATGTTCACATATACTGAATGTTTAAATTAACATCAATGAGCAAAAAGCCGTGACACTAGTTAAATTAATATCCATGTTAGGCTAATTATATTCTAGACGTCTAGTTAATTAAATAGATCATTAAAAGTTTAAATCACGTTATAATTGGTAGCACGTGCATACAAGTAGCAAACATTTCATTTAAAATCAAGCACTCAGGAGGAAAATTCTCGTTGCATCAAGTATTATAATAGTTTCACTTTTGAATAATATATCCGATGATTATATTATCCGATGTTGTCATCATTATAAACTTTGTTAAATATACCTGTAGAGAAGTTGTTAGATAACTTTGCAATTAATATTTGTAATAATGTCTGAACTAATAATATGATTTATTCCAGATGAGTGTATAATATTATACATTTTACACTTAACTAAGTTACAGAATAACTTATTACGTTTGAATACATCAATAATAAAGTTGTACTACTTCTTAAAGATTATAGTTATTTTAATATATAATAACATTAAATTTTATTCGAGTTAAATGTTAATATGATTTTGAGTTTGCGGCTGGTGGTGATTGAGGGCGGGTAATATCGAGGGGCGTGTTTATGTATGAACCTCTGTGGAAAATATAGCTTTGTAATTAATACAAAGAGACAGTTGCGACCAAACCCACCTTGGTGGCCGCATGGTCTAAGGCGCTACTCTCGCAATAGACTATATTGCCAAAGATGGGGAAGTCGGGGTTCGATCTTGGTCTCGTGCACTGGAAAGGATTTCACTAAACAGTTTTTCCACTCTCCCTCAACGCAAATGAGGGTACATTTCCTATAAATTCAACTTTTCTAATTCCTACCACACAGGTGTAATTAGTACATAGGCGTAGAGGACGCGGTGCTATATAACAAAAAACTGGGATCATTTCCAGATCCTAGCAAACAAGAAATAGGCCCTACAAGACACATTTTACATTAGGTACTTATTTCACACAAGTGCTTTTTTTTAGCACTGCGTCTTACCTTACGCAAGATTACACACCGGTACACATGTACTAACGCTAGTGTGTTATGACTTTTGAATGATAAAAGTTTAAGTTTAGAAGAAGTTTACCAGCATTTCCATGAATATAGTGTGTTAAACCATTTAGGAATAACCACTCTCATTACACTCAACCAAGCTTATAATCTTGATCTCCCTGTCACCAGTAGTCCAGTCTATTGTGAGTGAAGGGTGACCTGGCGGTCTAGGGGTAAGGTGTCAGACTTCTGTGCTGGCGGCTGGGGTTCAATCCTCGGTCCCGGCACAGATTTATCTGATTACCAAACCCTTCCTTCACCTCTGACAAGACATCTTGTGAATGTGGGGAATGCCAGGCCTCCACCGTGGTTCGGATTCCACGTTAAACTGTAGGTCCTCCATTTCATCTCACAATCACCCTACAATTGCACATTAGCGTAAGTGCGTATAAACCGAACGGGTAGTAAAACGCAGTGCTAATAATAATATTATTGTGAATGAAACGCCTTGGACCATTCGACCACCAAGTTGGGTGTTTCTGTTCTACTTAATATATTTAGACGACAAGTACTATATATTATTATTATTATTATTATTATCACCGAGTCTCACTAGCCGTTCGGGTTATAACTTTAAGTACTAATTACGCTAATGGATTAGGAATTGGGAGGGTTGAACCCATATTTGCGTGGATAGAGAGTGGAAAACCATTTAGGAAGAACCACCCCGAGTTCACCCGACTGAGACTCGAACCTAGATCTCCCTGTCCTCGACATTCTAGCTCAACACGACTAGCGTGTTAGCTAACTACGCCACCAAAGCGGGTTTTAGACAAGTAGATCTTTGCTGAAGTGTTAATAGTTTTAGACTTTCAATTTCTGAATAGCTATACACTGACATGTTTTGTAGTAGATGAGAATTTTTTTTTAACAATTAATTACCCAGTACACATACTTTATAAGTATACGCATCAGTGGCGTAGTTGGCTAACGCGCTTGTCGTGTTGAGCTTGGCTGCTGAGGACGGGGAGATCGAGGTTCGAATCTCGGTCGGGTGAACTGGGGGTGGTTTTTCCTAAATGGTTTTCCACTCTCCATCCACGCAAATGCGGGTTCACTTCCTCTAATTCAACCTTCCTAATTCTTAATCCATTAGAGTAATTAGTACTTAAAGCGTATAACCCGAACGGGTAATAAGACGCGGTGCAAAATATATATGTGTATTTCTAAAATAAAAGCTAATCAAAGACAAAGAATTAATATTAGTTTTTGAGACCTTTCGGAATTTTTTTAAGCACTGCGTCTTACTGCCGATTCGGATTATACTTTTATTAAGACAATATTAAAATGTCTATTTTATTTTTATTTTATTTTTAGGTTGACACCAAAAGTTTTTATTGAACATATTTTGAGCTATGGAGAGTTTAATTTATGGACTGTAAACCGAACTTGATTTTGTTTTGATATTGATGAGTTCCACCTTCATTTTATAAGCCAGGAACAAGATTGTTGTAAGATTTATATTAATCTAAATGAGTTTTTTCTATAAAAGAAATAGTTTAGGGACAGTGAATGTAGGTTAAAAATACCAATAATAAATGTTTTGTTTCTGTTTCACAAAAATGATTCTATTATAAAACCACAAATTCATTCAAATATACATTGAAAAACTGTACATGGGTAAGGATATTGAACCTGTGAACTTCAATTTGGTACACCAAAGTAATTAACCATGTAAGGAACTTACTATAATATGCTATCCTCTGAACTAAATATAAACTTATGTTTCAATAGCAGTCACGAGTATTAAACACTTGTTCTTTTTTTAAACTATAAAAGCTAAAGTCTATTCATCTGTCAGGCTAAAAATAAGAGACCTCCCTAATTAAAAGTCTTACCAAGTAATAATAAATTCCTATACTACAAATACAATTAATTATCTGCGTAGTTTTTAAACACCCTCATTATGGTAATATCTAAAATTACTGATAAATATTTATTATAGCTTAAACTTTGAATTTCAGACCACCATAACCATCATAAGAGTTCCGGTATGTTTTTCTGATGGTGCTTTTCCCCAATTGGTTTCCCACCTTCTTTCCACGCAAATGTTGGTAGTTTTCCTTTAAAACTATACCAGAAAGCGTATTTTCACACATATTAGAACCACCTAGACGGTACCAGTTATCCGGTCGCGAGGTGTATGGGATAAAATGAAAGGCTTCTCATGGTCCGGAGACGGCTGCTGGATGGTCAACGGGTCACACCACTACACGCCCGGTCGCCGGCTACCGGCTATCCGGCGACCGGGAGTGTAGGGACCTGTAGCTGATGACCAGATGTGTACTGAATGGTATTCATTACAGTAGACGACCGTCAATCGCCCGGTGGCAATTGGCATCTGCGAAAACAAAAAGACCTGTCACATTTTGTTCGAAGTCACACCTAAACACACAATGGCGAGTGATCACGAAATATTAAAATCAATGGTTGAAGCCAAGCCAGTTCTATGGAACAAAACGACCGAAACCTACAAAGACAAGAACGTTACAAAACACGCTTGGAGATATATATTATTAAAGTGACTTTGAGGAATTGTGAGAATTTGGCAAAAAATACATTTGGTGAACTCAACAAAATATAGGTGACCTGGCGGTCTAGGGGTAAGGTGTCAGACTTATATGCTGGTGGCCGGGGTTCAATCCTCGGTCCCGGCATAGATTTATCTGAATTACCAAACCCTTCCTTCTCCTCTGACAGACATATTGTGATTGTGGGGAATTCCATGCCTCCACCGTGGTTCGGATTCCACGTTAAACCGTAGGTCCTCCATTTATTCTCACAATCACCCTACCATTACACATTAGTGTAAGTGCGTATAACCCGAACGGGTAGTAATACGCGGTGCTAATAATAATAATAAATAATAATAATAATAGTAATAATAACATATAAAATTGACATGCTGAAATAGTGTTTAAAAATAATGTTTTCATGTGCTCGTAGGTCCTCAAACAACGTATGGAATGCTTCAAACTCTTCCTTTATCAAGTTAAGTTGATGCATCTAATGACTTCTTTGCTCTATTTTTTCTGCCGGTGACATCATCGATGCAAAAACCACATCGTAATAATGCGTTAATGCTCCAATGTGGAAGTAATGCAACTGAACTCGCCTGGCCCGGGTACCAAATAGGAATTGTGTGAAAGATTGACACCAACCGGGTTTCCGGTGCCGGCTAGCTTGATACGGATGTGTTTGAAATGGCACTTCTTATTCCTACTTCATAAACATCATTAATGTATACGTATAACCCGAAAGGGTACTAAGATGTGGTGGGAAAGGAAGAGATAAACACCATTATTTCTAAACTAGAAAATATAGTTCAGCTGAATAAACAGTTTGAACTTCCTGATAACTTAGAGTACTCATGCAGAAGGAAATACCAGTGCGTTCATTCAAGTCATGTTGATATAAAGTTATGTATTTCTTTCACCAAGTTCTCGCCATATATCCGGCTGACTCATTTTATATCTTCTATCACTTCCCTCAATAGCTAAGAGTAGGTACCCGCCTCGGTGGCGTAGTTGGCTAACGCGCTAGTCGTGTTGAGCTCGACTGCTGAGGACGGGGAGATCAAGGTTCGAATCTCAGGTCGGGTGAACTGTGGATGTTTTTTTCTAAATGGTTTCCACTCTCCCTTCACGAAAATGCGGGTTCACTTCCTCCAATTCACCCTTCCCAATTCCTATTCCACTAGAGTAATTAGTACTTAAAGCGTATAACCCGAACGTGTAGTAAGACGCGGTGCTAATTATTATTATTATTAGCTAAGAGTAAGAATGATACAAATCGAAAATAATTATATTTTGGTTAGTGGTATTTAATCACAGGCATGCATCCAACAATCTAAGGCCTTCACAAGGCTGGGTCACATAAAACAAAAGGCAAAACTAGTTTGTTAGTAGTTTTCTTTTGAAAAAAGTATTAAACTAATGCGATAATATATTCCCCAATATTCTCAAAACAAATTTAAAAAAGAGAAATTATACCTTGATTTAATTTAAAGTATTGATTGTTTCAACACACAGAAAAAAAAATCAACTCTAGATCTGCATTGAATAGGGTTTGAAATCCCACTATGGTGCATCGAGGTGCTTTTTATCAAATGGTTTGCCAAGCTCCCTCTACAAAAATGCTGGTACATTTAATCTGAAACTAATTATTCTTCAACCCTACTTCATTTGTTTATTTGTTCGCAATTATAATAGTTTGGTTATTACTACTTTAAGTTCTCAAAGTAGTTTCCTTAGTAGTTATTAATTTTACAACCATGCATTTGTATGGAAAAAATCAGCCTTTAAATGTAAAATATTAAACATTTGTATATAAGCTTGACTTTGTAAATCGTGGTTGTATTTATTAATCTAACATCATAACCAAATCAATATTATACTTTTTTATGGATGTGAATATTGATAAGAAAGCAATTTTCTGTCCTTTAGGTAATTTAATTACACAACTTACAAATCTATAACTTAAAACCACACAAATAAAATCAATCATCCAACCTCATTAAATTTATTATGAAGTTTAAATCATCTCTAAACCAATGATTTATTTAAAAGCACCACAAGTAATCTCAGTAGTGTAAATACGACTTGTCGAGAGCTTTACTAACCACTCAGCCAGGGAACAGGCACAAGAGATTTAAACTTATTTAAAATTCTCCATACCCATATCCCCTTACCCCAAACATAAAAAATAAAAATTGGAACTAACCATTGTCCATTCTAGTTTTATTTTTCGTAAATAAAAACCATTAGATCTCTCCTGATTTGGAAACTATCTTTACGTAAAAAATTTGATTCATGAAACCTGTTTTAAAATAAAAACATAACATTTATTATGGGGTGTAACACGTTTTATCCAGTTTAGTTCACCTCCAATGAACGAAACAAAAATGATAAGCAAAACATTTGTTTGTTTTAAAAATAAGCTAGCTTGTATTTCATAATTGGAGTTTAATTTCGCTGAAAGTTGTAAAATTACTTTACAATGATTTATAAATTGGTTCTTAAACTCTTTCTACCGGCGTTAGGGGGTATATAACCTAGGGGAGACCCACCAATAGTGGACCCCCACCAATAGTGGACCCCCTGGTCAAAGTGGTCACCCCTGTTTAGTTTCGATATTGAGTATGATATATAGCCAGCACTTTGAGAACTTGATCACTATGCTTCCATGTAGCTTCCATCTTGTTTGTGTGAGAGTTACTACATATTTGTTGGTTCTTCACAAATTAATCTTATTTTACAAGTATTTTATCTAAGGTTTGAACATATTATTTAATAAATATTGGGTTCGAGATTATAGGTGAAATTACGTTTTAATAATTTTTATTTAGTAGGCCTACTCAGATTGTATTAATAGTATATGTAAAATTGGTCTGTAAACACAACATATCTACTTTATGAGATGCCAATGTGTTTTTAAAATTAGCAGTTGGGGCAGTGTAGCCCCTATAAAATATACAGTAGGCTGTTTTACCGCAGGCATGATTAAAATAAAGTTTAGTATGAAATATTAAGTTACATTTGTTTAGATTCGTCAAGAATAGCTTGTAAGCACTCCTAATAGACTAGTCAACAAATCTGGAAAACAACAAAAATTAAAAAGAAATTTACAAACACTGACCACTTCACACCACTCCCTGGAGTAAAGTGGTCACTATACAGGCTTTAACTAAATAATTAAATAAAAAAAACGTTACTCCTTTTTTGACTCGCTAAATTAAATTCTAGAATATTTAAAGTACCATAAGATATTCTCAGAAAAATATTGATATATATTATTGATAAAATATATTTCCTTTGGGAAATATGTTTCTCTTGAGGTGATAACTTTTCCACGGTCCCCCCTCATGTATTCCAATTTACGTTTGGTACTGAGAGCCTGAAAGGGGAAGGGAACTAAAGCAAGCGTGCGTAAAATCGTGAGGCTGAACGATTCTGGCTGCGGGCAAAGAGACGCAGTGGAATCATGATAGTAATCAATACTGGCGCTGCCCGCATCCTCTAGTGTCTCGGAGGCAGACTATAAGCAGATTTAAATAAACACACGCATGCATTACAAAGACACATCATATGTGTTTGTTTCCCTTTAGAAAAATATTTACGGTTTCAATCATTCATAAAAGAATGTTGTTATATCTGTTATTATGGTGTTCTGAAAATAGGATTCATTTAACATCATGTTTCGATGAGGATTGTGTTTAAGGGCATCATCAGTTTGAATGAAAATGTTCTCACCATATGGTATTTCTTATACGAATGGCAGTTCTAAAACTTTTAAACATTTAAAACAATTTTCAGATATCTTAGAATCTGTTGTTGTAACCCAATTTAAATATACTTGATTTTCTTGAGGAAGGAACTAACTTTTTTTTTCCAACCATTTATTTAGATCTTGGGATTGCCACATTTCATGTCAAACTTATGTTTAAATGGCATAATTTAACCTTTGCATTATTTTTTTTAAATTATGAAACAGAATACTTACATTTATAATAATGCATGGCCTTAATGATATCAATCACCTTAATTTTTGTCTGAATTATATTTTGTAATAACAAATCACTGACTAAATAATGCGGTATTTTAAAAAGTTTTAAACGCTTATAAGTGCTTTAGTAGGTTACCCGTTTGTACAGTATTTGTTCTGTTAAATATTGTAGTGAATTGACTACTTAAATCTAAGGTAATATGAAGAGGAGGGTGTATATTTAAAGTATTCTATAATCATTTGCGTACATATAAAATCGAAAACCACATCATGCTAAAATCACTCAATTTGTATATTTTTGATATGGGATAAAATTTAGGAGTTTGAAATGCTCAGCTAACTTACCATAGTTTATTAAAGTTCACAACCACGAGACTTAAGTATTAATTAAGTACTCTTCTATAAATTGAACGAAACATGAACATACTATGTAATCATTTTCAAGTAATTTTCATAACTTACTTTAAAACCTAAAACTCACTTAATTTATTTGTAATTATCATAAGTTATCGTACCTGCATCGCTGGGTGTATAGAAACATTGTCAGGGTGGACGACTATAATCTTCCGGCAACGGATATATTAGGGTTTATATCCCAGCTCCATGCACTGGAGGTGTTGTTCCTCTTTAGTTTTCCGCTCTTCCTCCACGTTATTGCTGGTACGCTTTATTGGAAATCTTAACTTCCTCAGCCCTACTCTTTTAATCTAACTCGGTGACCTGGCGGTCCAGGGGTAAGGTGTCAGACTTCTATGCTGGCGGCCTGGGTTCAATCCTCGGTCCCTGCATAGATTTATCTGATTACCTAACCCTTCCTTCACCTCTGACAATACATCTTGTGAATGTGGGGAATTCCAGGCCTCCACCGTGGTTCGGATTCCACGTTAAGCTGTAGGTCCTCCATTTCATCTCACTGTCACCATACCATTACACATTAGCGTGAGAGCGTATAACCCGAACGGGTAGTAAGACGCGGTGCTAATAATAATAATAATCTGACTCAATGCGTGTGTACCCACTTCAGTAGATGCATGGTCTAGAGCGCTAATATCGAAATATTCTAGACTACCAAAGAATGAGAGATCGGGGGTCGATCCCTGTCGGGTGCACTGAGAGTGGTTTTTCATAAACGATTTTCCACTCACCCTCCACGCAACAGTAGGTGAACTTTCTCTAAATTAGTCTTTCCTAGTCCCTAGCATGTTAGTGTAATCAGTGCATAGGCGTGTAGCACGAACGGGTAGTAAGACTTTGTGCTTAAATAACTACGGATAGCCCTTATGCGCAGAACAATAGGATTAAAAAAAACCTTATCTGCATTAAGTATTTCATGTATTCCTTGATTTATAAACAACCCAATTAATTATTAATAATAGTATTTGTTCATAAATGCATGAATACTTATATACAGTAAATATTGTTTATGAATACTTACTTTTTAAATGATTTTATTTTATGCAGCCAAACCATTTATATTTATATTGGTTTGGTTTTGTTTAGTTTGGCCTCTTTAAGTTGACTTAAGTTTGAACAAGAACTTTCATTGCTTCTAGGCAGCCCCTTCTTCGTTGAACTAGCGCATCATGAGTTGTGAAAGTTAAGGTTCTTATAAAACAAAACAAATTAGAAAAAGCTGGTCTAAAAATATATTCCCATCCTTAGACCTTTAATTTTGACGAATACATTTTCAACCACTGTTGTAATCTGGTGTATATTAATATCAAATAATCATAAGTTTTTATTTTTATGATAGCTGTTATATTTTACAAATGCTTCTCATGAAAATTATTTTAATAATTTAAAAATATGTTATAGATTAGAAATAAAAAATACAGTTTCATCCTATTGATATGATTGCCATGACATTGAATTATTTATATTTTCTGAACCATGTCTTACCACCCATCCATACTATACAAATGTAATTAATATAATGGAGTATGAATGAAAAAGGTAGATTTCATCGGATATACACCTCTCTTTTCGCGAAGAGGGAATGATAAACTATTTAGAAAAATCCACCCTTTGTATAACTAGCCAAAATTCGAACCCCACCCTCTTCATCAATGGTAAACGAATTATAAGAGAACTGAAATCTGCATGCCCATCGATACGTGTCATGGAAAAGTTTATTTAATATTACGGCAGTAAAAAAAAAAGAAGTGCCGTGGAGAATGTAAGCCAAAACATTTGAAGGTGAATTAAAATGGTACTCTCCGGCCCTTTCCCCTGTAAGCTTCATATTTTAAAGAGTAGAACAATTACATAAGCTACAAAGATGCACATATCTATCCTCACGAAAAAGTTTTTAATAATATTTTTCTATTATTTAAATATGTTGATGTTTGTCTAGATAGAAGTGAAAATTTTGTAACCAGAAAAATACAAATTTGAGTCACGTTTATCCAATCATTGTAGAAGTATCAAATAATGATTAACAATATGATTTTGAGTTATATTGGAGTTTATTTCGTCAGATGGGAACATTTGATAAAAACATTAATCACAAACACTCATAAAGATATTCATTTGATACGCCAATATGATTTAAACTTTAAAATGTGTGTTCTTTCATTACTTAAATCCATCTTATTTGTGCTTCAACAATATTTAATTCCATGTCACATTTTGGTCATCTATAATAATAATAATAATAATAATATTTAGCACCGCGTCTTACTACCCGTTCGGGTTATACGCTTTAAGTACTAATTACTCTAATGGATTAGGACTTGGGAAGGTTGAATTAGAGGAAGTGAACCCGCATTTGCGTGGAGGGAGAGTGGAAAACCATTTAGGAAAAAAACCTCAGTTCACCCGACCGAGACTCGAACCTCGATCTTCCCGTCCTCAGCAGTCGTGCAGCTCAACACGACAAGCGCGTTAGCCAACTACGCCATCGAGGCGGGTTTGGTCGTCTATTAAAGCTATACGGTAAAATATAGTTATGTATGGGAGATAGTTTGTAAATATGTATTTAGAATTGTATGATTTAAATAGCAATATGTCTATAATTTGACTCGTTAACACATTTGGACTACCAGATACCTTCAGATATTATATATTGTTTATAATTTGTACATTGCTATCCGATGTACCACAAGGACCCAAAAGAATAATTATTTTCTTTTTCGTATTGTCTATCTATATCTGAGTAAATATAAGAATGATTTCCTATTACAGAAACAAACCATTTCAATAAAAAATATGAACTTGGATTATTATATTTAAAATTAATGAACAAAATAGTTTACAAATTAAAACCTATGTTTGAATTTTTTTTTTATTTGGCATATATAGATTAAGAGTCAGCATATTTGACTTTCATGACCAGTTTCAGTCTGGAAAGTAAGGATTTGTTCTTATCATGGCCATACATACTTGGAGATATTTCACAAATTGGGATTTTTAACGTGAAACTCCCGCGTTCTATGTATGTGAGCTTGGGCGAGTTTTTATAATTATAAATTATATTTCAAGGAACTCCTGTGTGTTTTTGTAAGATATGAATAATTTATCAAGAAGCTTGAGAGTTTTTAAACCATAAATAATATCTTAAGAAATATATTGCGTGATTTGTAAGCCATAAATAATATCTCAAGGAGTGCTGGCGAGTTTTGTAAACCATAAATATTATCTCAAGAAGAACTTGAAAGTGTTTTAAAATAATAATATCTCAAGGAACGATAGCGAGTTTTGTAAACTATAAATTAATAAAATCTCAAAGAGCGCTTGGGAGTTTTGTAAACTTTAAATAATATTTAAAAAAGCGCTTGAGAGTTTTGTAAACTTTAAATAATATTTAAAGGAGTTATCGTGTGTTTTGTAAAGCATAAATAATATCTCAATGAGGGTTTGAGTTTTTAAAAGAGCTCGTGTATGTTTATTAAACCATAAATATTATCTCAAGGAACGCTTGCGATATTTTTAAACCATAAATAATGTCTTAAGGAGCACTTGGAAGTCTTAAACCATAAATAATATCTCAAAGAGAAAATGGGATTCGTTTTCATATTCACTCTTTATATAAAAAAAAGAACGTGTGTGTGCAACCCCAAAATATAAGGCACTTTTAGTTGAGCTGTAAAACTGAAATTGCGCAGGATGGTAGAGGAATTGACCTATATTACCAGAAAAATATAAATGGTAAATTTAAAAATTGTGCTCCGGGAAATATGAGGGAGGCCATAATTAGATAAATAAATTGATGAAGTAAATAATTAAAATTGAGCATAAAGGCAAATTAAACACTCTTAATAATTATAAAAGTATGAAAAAATAATTTTATGGGATTCCAGGAAATAGGGGAATTGGGTATACACACAAACATATCTTTTAAGAGTGGTTGAAAATCTAAATATGGAATTTAGGTTTAAAGACGGCTCTAGACAATAAATAAGTCTTAAAATTAGAAATTTCTAAAAGGTGATTAGATAGATCGAGTGAGTGGTAAAAATAGGATAAAAATTTCAAAAATTAATAGAAAAAAACTTTTTCTTGGTGTGGATTAAGTCTGAAATTTTAAAGTAAGTTAAATGGTCCACTTAAAATAACCAAAATTGTCTCAAAATTTTAACTTGGCCCCAGACCATGTGGAGACAAAATCGCGAGGGAGGAGGGGGTAAAAAATCACATCACTTCAAGGTGTTATCTAAAATTTAAATATGTCCAGTGGGTGGAAGTACATCTCCAGATAACCAAATAAAAATAGAAATTTCTAAGAGGGAATTAATTAATGTTAACGTTTCAAAAATTAATACAAACAACTGCTTATCTCTGTGAAATAGAACTGAAATTTGGCAAGTGAGTTTAGTGATTATTCCAAATAATCATGAACATGTGAACATTTTGAATTTCAAAATTGAACTCCGTAAGATAGGAAAGTTTGGGGGAGGCATATATGTTGAAAAAAAAAACTTTTAGGATGAGGTAGAAAATTTGCCGGTAATGTAGAGGAATAGCTAAAAATAATAAAATAAGTGTAAAATATTTTTTCATTATAATAAGTGGCTGGTGAAGTGGGGCGAGGGGGTCTCGAAATTTACAAAACTAAAATAATTAACTACTTATCCATGTGGGAAAAGATTTAAATTTTTCTAGCAGTTGTAAGTACCACCTCAACACGCAATGAAGGTCTGAACAAATAATCTTAAATTTCAAAATAAAGGAGAAAAAATGTGATGGGGTTTCCTAAAAATTTCCAAAACAAAATAAAAACCTTTTTAGTATAGTAGAAAATGAATAGATTTTTATTAAATGTAAAGGGACAAACCAATATAACCAGAAGAGTCTGAACATTTAAAATTTAAAATGGGGATACGGGAATTTGTCAGGGCTGTAATTTCCAAAACTTTACTATCCACCACTTATTGGTATGGTACAAAATTGAAATTTGGCGAAATGATAGACTACCAAAAAATTTTAAAAAAAATTAAATTTGAAATTAAAAATTGAAAGGGTAGGTGTTTTAGGCAGTGATATGGGTGATAAGAAGATATTTAAAAATGTATTGAAAAAACAATGGTATAAAATATAAATTTTGCAGGAGAAAGAGTATGAAAGTAAAATACTAGTATTAAAGTTGAAGTAGAGTTAAAAATTGAAATAGGTATAAAAAATGCTATTTTAGATAGAAAATTTAAATATCAGCAAACAGTTAGGACCACCACTAATAAAAAAATAATGAAAAATTGACATTTTAAAATTGGTTTCAAAGATTTCTATGTTACTATAAAAAACTTATTGGTGTAAAATAGAATTAAAATTTAGAATGTAACTAAATATACATTTTTGGATAGTAAAATTATGTATGAATAGATGGAACTTACAAAATGAAAACCTGGAAATGTAAAAGCGCTAAATTGATAAAAACAATATATAGCATAATTTTCATAGTGGTTTAAAATTGAAATTGGGTAGGCACGTAAAAGACTGCATCAGGTAGTCAAATGAGTCTTAAATTTCAAAATGGGAAGGTGAGAACGGAAATGGGTCGATGATGTGGAAGAGTAGCTTGAAATATCTCCAAAACTATTAAAAATATATTTTTTACGATGGAAGAAATTTTAAATTTAGCGAATTTGAAAAATAAACTTACCCAGAGTATATAAAAGTTAAAAAGTCAGAAATTTTTAAATAAGGGTCCGGGGGAAAGGGATTAAATGATGGTAGGGGGTCCTTAAAATCTCTAAGCCATAGTTAGTTCAGGATTATATAAGGAATCACTTTAAAGATGTTTTTCAGCCGGATATTGAACGTTACAATTTGCTTGGTTATAGTTTTGATACGGCTTATCCGTGCGGAAAACGGGTAAAACTGCTAGTATCATGAAATTAAATTGTTCACCAACGTTAAGTACAAACTACGGCTCATATCACTCCGTACTGGCTAAAACAATATTGCTTATTTGCGATTACACCCGGTTTTACCTACAGAATAATGCAAGTGAAAGCTGGTCCGATGCGATACGGACAAAGTGTAAGTCTCCATTAAAAAAAATATACCTATCCGATATGTTGTGACATAGACAAGAATGAGCCAGTATCAAAACACAGACTAAGCAAATGCAATGTGATATGGACAGGTAAAAGCCTTACATTAGGCGTTAGTTAAAAAATATTTCCCTAATTATATCATCAATTTATTAGCATTATTTGGCACAGAGATAATTTTAGAAATGATAATTCCCTACATTTTAAATATAGGCTTTACACTATAGCTTATATACGATTATATATTTTTTTGAAACTATCTTATCATTTCAGATCTTTTTCTTTTGCACCTTTAGAGGATAGTTAATTAGTACAAATAGATCATGTATGCAATATATTTATTTTTTAAAGTAGCCTAAGATTATAATAATTTTAGAAGCTTTTTTATATAAAACATACCTTAGCTATCTTGATGATTAAGGAGCGGCAGAATAGAAGGCCGAATTCCCTTTTGGGTCTAATCTCCCTTCTAGAACTGAGTACCTGCTTGAGGAGAGGTAATACCCCCACCACTCTGTTAATTTTCCCTACCCTGGCGTGTGTCATTCTTTGGTCAATTGGTTTTCTGTATTCTGAAATACAAACAAAGCAGAGACCGGTCGGCCGCCTCTACCTGATGTTTCAGGCTAACAATGTGTTTAAATAAAGGCTACATTGAATAAACTTTGTCCCTATATATAATAATAAAAGGAAGTGTTTGCCTGTGTTTGTTTGTTTGTTTGCTTGTGCGCGATGCTCAGCCAAATCTACGGCACGCAGAGATCTGAAATGTTTAACATAGTTGAACGGCCGGATTTATAAATTTATAATTAGCTTCATAGTTAGCCTATTTTAACAAATTTTTGAAGAATCATGGGCAACGCCGTGTGGGATTGTTAGTTTCTGATATACACTACTAAGCGTCTTAGAAAACTGCTTTATTTTTCCATTAAATTGAAACAGTTTTAAATCTGAATTTAATAAAATCATAATTATTTTATGCCTATTGCTTATTGCTATGTTGTTTTAAACGTTTTTTTGCTAATTATAATATATATATATATTCTCTAGATTTTTAAAACCAATTGGAAAGTTATTCATGCACGTTCTACCTCGAGACTATGAATTAATCAAAACATTATAAATATTAGTCTCCCAACGGGAATTAAACAATTACCTTAGCAATAGGACGCGCTAAGTATTTAGCTCAATTATCTGGAGCAGCGGTTCCCAAACCGTGGTACGTACACTTATTCGAGCTAGTACGTCGTGAGAAGCCAAACAAAACAAGCAAATTCAAGTTGTAAAATGATAATGTCTCATCAAATACCATAAATATATTACGACCAAGTCAAACCAAAAGGGAAATAGATTTAAACATTTGTTGGAGGGATAATTATAAGTGTTTTTTTATACCTGTGCCCTATTATCCGTATTGATTAAGTAGAAATTTTAAATAATGATAAATAAAAACTGTTAATCTATATGTTGTGTCATTATATTTCTGGGTGCCATTAAAATGTACCTACGTATTTAATATTCAGCACGATCTTGGTGGCACTGCAAAATACGGAAATTGTTTGGGTGTTGGGCGCAAGTTTGAATTATATGTCCAAATACTTTTATTTGCCACTACGTCTGTCAAACACAAAATTGGATTAAATTTAGATAGTGGTAACAAAGCAATTATTTGTCATTTATTGTTCATATTTACATTCAAACAACGTAATGGCATTTCTGCTAGTTGATAAGCAAAATGTTAAGAAATATTTGTATTGGCTGTCATTTTCATTAGAGATTTAAATTAGAATAGCCTTGACTTTTAAAGTAAATTCTTCACAAGGATTGGTCGAAATGAGCGTAACCAGTTTGTACCATGTTTAGTGAATGCGGAAATGGAGCAAATGATAAGGCGTATCTTTGGGAGTATCTTGGGTCCAAATTTGAGCCATTTCTAGACTTGCGCTGGAACAGAATTACACTCCTTAGTGAATCCAGGGTCTGGAGTTTAAGCTACCTGTTAAACTTAAAAGTAATCTATTTGTCTGACTACTTTTCTATATAAATTTTAGATCAAATTAAATAAAATGTGGAACGTTGATTATGTATAATTTTTTTAAATAACACTATTTGCCAACTAATGTTAATACAAAACAACCAATCAGACTATAATATAATTTCTTTTTTGATTTAAGATTTAAACGTATTATGTAATTAATCTTTGAGTTAGTAGTGCATTTGTAGATCAATTAGACAGAAAAAAATTAATTATAATAGAATATTCGCGTGTTTTATTATATAAACCTTTAAGAACTATCATTTATTTGAATTTTAATAGTAAAGAATATATCCTATATCCATCCTGAAGGTATAAGGAATACGTGAGTGAAAATCCTGTCTAAATAGTTTCAGCAATTTTTGAGTTTATCGTGAATATACAAAGACGCAAATACATTTTTTTTAAAGTGAGAGAATGTGTAGCTATTTAACATTTTTTTTTATTTAGCATCGCGTCTTACTACCCGTTCGGGTTATACGCTTTAAGTACTAACTACGCTAGTGGATTGGGAAGGTTGATTTAGAGGAAGTGAAACCACATTTGCGTGGAGGGAGAGTGGTAAACCATTTAGTAAAAACCACCCCCAGTTCACCCGACCGAGATTCGAACCTCGATCTCCGTCCTCAGCAGTCGAGCTCAACACGACTAGCGCGTTAGCCAACTACGCCACCGAGGTGGGTGGCTATTTAAAAGAAACAGATGTCTAGATAAGCGCCAGTAAAAATCTTTAGAATAGACTTTATATTTTTAAAACTCTACCTATTAATTGCAGTGTAATCGATTAAAAACAGTTCTGGATGTATTAAATCAATATAAAGGGTATTATAATCAATTTATGTTTTGGTAAATTTGAATTTACAGTACATTGTACTTCTGATAAAAAAAATTAAAAATAGCGGTTTGTAGAGACACTTCTGCCTCATACAGCTCGTGTAAAAAGTAATTAAAGCTCTGCCATGACCAACAATGGGATGGATGTGTGTTTCGAAACCAATTATAATCATTTGCCTCCCAGGGGTTTGGAAGTTGTTTTTAAGTTTTGTTTGTTGGGTTAATTGCATAAATAAACAAACGCTTTTTAATGCATCTTTTTTAAAGTGTTGAAAAATTTCATACCACTTAGGAACTATTAATATTTTTAGTAAATTATATGTCGTGTTGAGCTCGACTGCTGAGGACGAGGAGATCGAGGTTCGAATCTCGGTCGGGTGAACTGGGGGTGGTTTTTCCTAAATGGTTTTCCACTCTCCATCCACGCAAATGCAGGTTCACTTCCTCTAATTCAACCTCCTCAATTCCTAATTCATTAGAGTAATTAGTACTTGATGCGTATAACCCGAACGGGTAGTAAGACGCGGTGCTAACTATTATTATATTGGTAAATTATATTATATAGCGTTATATTTAACAAGGAAGTAACACTTGGCTTAGGGCTTCGTATTAACTAATATGCTGTCTACCTCCTATATCTTTTAAACATGCTTTTAATAAAATCAATAGTCTGATTTTCCTAGGAAGCTCGTTATTTGAAAACGGGAAGCTCATGTGGCCACAATGGTGGTGGTGGTGGTGGTGATGGTGGTGGTGGTGGTGGTGATGGTGGTGGTGGTGATGGTAATGATGGTGGTGGTGGTGGTGATGGTGGTGGTGGTGATGGTGGTGGTGGTGGTGGTGGTGGTGGGAGGGGGGAACTATTATTGTTATTGTGCTTAAATTTTTATTCAATTTATGTTATTATATAAAGCAAAACTATACGGTGATACAAAAGAAGGTATTATTGGAATATTTTGATAACTTTTTAGATGAAGTTTATAATTAATGAATTCAATAAGACAAATTTATGAAATGCCAAATTTGAGTTACTTTTAATCAATGTTGGTGGTAAAAAGTGTGATTCCATAAGAAATCGGCATTTAAATTAATTTTCCAATACTATTATCAGTCGGTTAAATTATATATTATTATTATTAGCACCGCGTCTTACTACCCGTTCGGGTTATACGCACTTACGCTAATGTGTAATGGTAGGGTGATTGTGAGAGGAAATGGAGGACCTACAGTTTAACGTGGGATCCGAACCACGGTGGAGGCCTGGCATTACACACATTCACAAGTTGTGATTAATACACGTCTTGTCAGAAGTGAAGGAAGGGTTTTGTAATCAGATAAATCTGTGCCGGTATCGAGGATTGAACCCCGGCTCCCAGCACAGAAGTCCGACACCTTACCTCTAAACCACCAGGTCACCCGTTAAATTATCTAACTTAAATTTAAAAAATGAAAATAAGGAATTTTAAAGAGCTCACTATTTATACACCTAAAGAAAAAGTTGGTGAATCACATTTGTGAAGTAAAAAAAAAAATACTTTTTCAACATTGTTCAAACTTATACATAAGTGTCGCGAAACGCAAACCATAAGTATTAATTTGAAAATTAGGTTTCTAAATAAGTTGTGCCTTAGATGATGCCCCTATGGATGAGAAACATATGTAAAAGGAAATGTGCGAAATTAACCAGAAGATGGTTCGGAAAACCAATTCGTTTGAAAACTAATCATTACAACTGATAGGGATTTGACCCCTACATCCCGTATCTAATTTAGCATTTACTCACTGCATCTCTTGAGTACAGAAATAACGGTTGTTGTCAAACTGAAGTAATGAGTAAAAATATGCTACTGGAGAAACAATATGCTACTGGAGAAACAGTCATAAGGTTGGTGGGCAATGCGTTCAATAAACATCTGGGCTATCCATACATATAACTTAATGATTTAGGGATGAGGAAGGTATGATTTAAAGGAAATGTAGCAATTTTCACTTGAAAAGAGGGGGAGGAACAATTTAGTCAAAACCTTCCGAGTACATCCTAAAAGGATTTGAATCCCAGCCTGCAAGTCACCAGCAAACAAAACCAGGTGGACCTACCCGTTTTCCGCATGCTCACCATTAATATAAAAGATTATAATATCAATATTGTGAATATAACTACTAAAAATACACGATTTGGCAACATCCTATGTACGTCGAATTCCACGTAAGAGAGAAAGGCAAATGCGACAGGCAGATATATTTGAAAGACCATAATGAGAATTTTTGTGTTTTTTTACACAGCGTATTACCACCAGCTTGGTGTCGTTCTTGAATTAAACTTGATTTTATTACGTGATTTCTGTCGTTACCTCGGAATTTAAAAGATCAAAGTCCCCAAACGACTACCGATATATATATATATATATATATAACTAGCTATAAAGCTCCTTAAAAAAATATTATAAATGTAAAAGGATTGGACAAATACACTCGCAATAGGCCTACATATAATTCCAAACACCCAAACAACACTAACTAAAGATTCATACTTCATAGGAACCCCTAGCAAAAATACAACAAAAAACTCACATTTATATAAAAAAATATAAAACCGATATCATGTTTTTGATATCAAATTCATGTTAAATACTTTACAAATACAAAATAAGTTATATCAAAAACTGTTCACATCCACAAAGTTATTCATATTTAAAATAGAAATTTAATAACTAATCCAGCACAACACCAACAAAAAACATTCACGCACTTATTAACAAATAAATGTCAACTAAATTCACGGCTACGGTTTTATTTTAATCTTGCACATGAAATGATTAACAAATAAACACTAATTGATACTAATAAATCATGATAATTATAATATCTTATGTCACGTAAAATTAAATATCTACAATATTTTTTTACATTTAAAGTAAATGCTACAAATAATTTTCAATATGCTAGTTATTCGAAACTTGTATACACAATACTTTTATTAATACTATAAACGTAAATATATTAAACAAATTATAAATAAATGAGCATATTCTACATGTAAGTATATTACACAACAATTATTAAAATTATGGGTGACCTGGTGGTCTAGGGGTAAGGTGTCAGACTTATATTCTGGCGGCCGGGGTTCAATCCTCGGTCCCGGCACAGATTTATCTGATTACCAAACCCTTCCTTCACCTCTGACAAGACATCTTGTGAATGTGGGGAATGCCAGGCCTCCACCGTGGTTCGGATTCCACGTTAAACTGTAGGTCCTCCATTTCATCTCACAATCACCCTACCATTACACATTAGCGTAAGTGCGTATAACCCGAACGGGTAGTAAGACGCGATGCTAATAATAATAATAATAATAATTAAAATTATGGCCGGGATGCTTTTTAATGCCTACTCTACAATGTGCCAACTGGTCAGGATGGGCTCCACGGGTGTAAGTAAGGGTAAAAATAAATAAGTTGGGTTATTTTAAGATGGTTTAATTTAACAGAGCAGAATATAAAGTCAATATTACAATAAGGCTATAGAAACTGATGGAGGGTTATACGGGTTGGCTAGTCTCGCCATTGTTACGACTGTCCTTGAGGTGTTACTTAGACGGATAGTTGTGCTCTAATCATAATTACGTATACCAAATCAAGCTTGCTTAGGGTAGTGCTACTCAGCCCCTAACCTCCCCCTCATGTTCCCTTGGAACTATACGTAGATTTAACTCTGTCATTCTACTTCTACCCCTAGCTCACCACAATCCGGATTCCATCCAGGACTCTTCCAAGGGTCAATATTGCTCTATTTAATATTAATATTTAGCACCACGTCTTACTACCCGTTCGGGCTATACGCTTTAAGTACTAATTACGCTATTGGATTAGGAATTGGGAAGGGTGAATAAGAGGACGTGAGCCCGCATTTGCGTGGAGGGAGAGTGGAAAACCATTTAGGAAAAACCACCCCCAGTTCACCCGACCCAGAGATTCAAACCTCGATCTCCCAGTCCTCAGCAGTCGAGCTCAACACGACAAGCGCTTTAGCCAACTACGCCACCGAGGCGGGTAATATTGCTCTATTGATGAAGTAGTGGAGAAAATTTACTGTTTCCAAAGTAGGACCCACGTCGTGGTCATCTCTCAAGAGTTCGTCTTTCTTCCTTATAGGCCTTTGGCCTGCTCCATTTCAAGGGTTTTAAAGACCGTCTTCCCATCTTCGTCCCGGTCTTCAAAGTTCTCTTTTATCCGGGTTTGGTACCGGCAGTAACGCTGCTGAGCTATTCAATTCACCCAGCAAACGCCACAAGCAGAGTTTCTCTCAAGAGTCTAAAACAAAAAAGGCTATTTACTCATTTCTGAGGTCCCTCTCTGAAATACTTTAAGACAGCTTGCAACTTTGTATTGACAATATTATACAATCTGACGACTGTTTAGCAATAAGGGAACCATTTACTTCATGGACTGATGTATAGAATGCTGAGTCAGACATTTTCTACCCGTGTGTTTATGACGTTTGTGCCTTTTTGATACGTTAATTAACAATACAAATAGGGTGACCTGGCGGTTTAGGGGTAAGGTGTCAGACTTCTATGCTGGCGGCCGGGTTCAATCCTCGGTCCCGGCTCAGATTTATCTGATTACCAAACCCTTCCTTCACCTCTGACAAGACATCTTGTGAATGTGGGGAATGCCAGGCCTCCACCATGGTTCGGATTCCAAGTTAAACTGTAGGTCCTTCATTTCATCTCACAATCACCCAACCATTACACATTGGCGTAAGTGCGTATAACCCGAACGGGTAGTAAGACGCGGTGCTAATAATAATAATAATAATAATAATAATAATAATAATAACAATAACAATACAAATAATGATAAGTGCCTACACTAAATACTTTTCGGCCCGTTTTTTTAAAATTTAATAATAAGGTACATACCTTGAACCAGTTGATTTCTATGAAATCCAGCCTATATTTCTAGATCATTATATATTTTCTTTAAAAATGTGGTCAAATAAATGTATAGTTGATTTAATATAAACATTAATGCTATAAAATAAAATTGGGAATAGAGTTAATTTTATTTTAAAATATTTATTTTAGAATACCTAATAATCAAACAATGTTTATAACTTAAGTTATGTATTCTTTCTATTAAAATATAATTAATTATTTTAATTAAATATAATTAAATGTGTGACCCACATCGGTGGCATAGTTGGCTAACGCGCTAGTCGTGTTGAGCTCGACTTCTGAGGACGGGGAGATCGAGGTTCGAATCTCGGTCGGGTGAAATGGGGGTGGTTTTTCCTAAATGGTGTTCCACTCTCCCTTCACGTAAATGCGGGCTCACTTCCTCTAATCCAACCTTCCCAATTCCTAATCCCTTAGCGTAATTAGTACTAAAAGCGTATAACCCGAACGTTTAGTAAGACGCGGTGCTAAACAATAATAATAATTAAATGTGAAAACACTATATTAAATATAAAACTGAGGCCTTGTTGTTTATTTTTAGCTTTTATATAAAAAACAAGAGTACACTGGTACTTAAATACGTTTTCATAAAAAAAAGGGCTGCAAATTATTTAGAAAGCATCCTTGCCAAAAATAATTTTAAGATTTGTTGTGCTGCATACTTTCATGTATAATATATGTGTTTATTATATATACCTTTTTTGTAGTAAAAAAAAATTATATACAGGTTTAGAATTATGAAGTACGAATTTTTAGTCAGTGTTTGGGGGGGTATAAATAGCGATTGTACTTGTCGAACCCTTTTACATTTCGAGTTGTTTTTATAGAGATATCCCTATTTTTTTGTTTATAAGCTGAATTTAAGAAACTTTCCCTAGATATCTGTATGTTTGTAGGTATTATTAAGTAAAATAATTCTCGATTCAAAATGTTCTTTCTATGGTGTGCTCAACTAGATATATGTATTAGTTTGTTTTTATTTATGTGTATGGGCGCTATAACTTTAAAACTAAGATAAATCGAAGCTTAAACCATACTAAATATATATATATTTTTTTGTGTGTATGTATATATCTGTATATCTATAAATATAAAATGTGTCTGTTTATTGCTAAATAACCCCCAAACCACTGTATACCTTTATTAGCTATGGAAAATTAAAACATTTCATAAATTTAGTTGGATTACTCAAAATATCCTAATGATTCCGAAATATTTGAAATTTTAAGTAGAGGTTGGTGAAATTAGGGACTTAGAAATTTCCAAAACTTGTGTAAAAAAAACTTCTTATCACCATGGTATAAGTTTTAAATTGGTCAGTTATGTACCCAAAAGTTTGTTTGTCTATCTTGTCACGTCCTTCATAAGCATTGTCTATCTACCACACGAAAAGGTCTGACATTTTTAAAATTACTAGCCCCTGTGTATGAACATGTGCACCTCAAACCCATAATTTTAAAATTTGGATTAGATGTTTTCAATTAATTACAATCATTAAACTAAAAAAATTATCCCGGGTAGTGTCGGGTACTTCAGCTATTTGTTGGTAAAACAACCCTAGCACGATCAAAGAGTTTGAGGATTACCATAATTGTATAAATATTCCTAGAGGTGTTTTTAAAAATGTCAGACATGAAGTTATAGATAGACTATATTATTGCATTGAACATAACGGAACTATATGAATAATTGTTGTAATTCTTTGTGATCATAATTTTTGATAATGAAACAATACCTTGAATTAATACCGCTTGGTGGTAGATCCAACATTGTAACAATGTAGGCATATTGATATCTAGTCAAATATCTTTGAAAATAGAGATATAATTAAAAAACATTTTGCATTAAAACTATTTGTTTTTAGTAGAAAACAAACACTAAAAATAAAGGGTTATAGTTACAAAATAACAAAGTTTACTTTAGAATAACCAATAAAATGTCCACTAAATCAAAACCACAAAATACTAGTTTTAATCTCTTACCTCACTAGAGAAATATATGGAAACTTTTAAAACACACCCTGAAGTACCTATATTTTCACTTTATCTCGAATTGTAAAGTTGTAGTACTATTAAAGATTAAAGTCTATTAATTGAAATAATCTTTTATAAAACCAATCATTTCTGAGCTATAAGCTAATATGTATATATTTTTAATTCAGGTCTTTGAAAATGACTTTTTATCTTATGCTCTTTGGTAAACCAAGATGTTTCTTTTTTCTATATTTTTTTTTTGTAAGAGCGTACCTAGTTCTTGATGCCATAGAGTAAGTAATAGTGTAAATTATTTCATTTCTGATCTTTAGTGTAGGGTTTCTACAACAAATTATAGACCTATTATTTAGTTTAAAAAAATATTACTAGTTTTTAATAAATATCTATTTTAAGATAAAAGAGGGGGAAAGTCAGTGCCGTCCACCATACCATTTATGTACTTAGGTCTTAGAAAATCAAATTTATCGTTAGGCTCTATGGTGGACAGAGATGTTACTCTTTTCTCGGGTGACCTGGCGGTCTAGGGGTAAAGGTGTCAGACTTCTGTGCTGGCGGCCGGGGTTCAGTCCTCAGTCCCGGTACAAATTTATCTGATTACCAAACCCTTCCTTCACCTCTGAGAAGACATCTTGTGAATGTGGGGAATGCCAGGCCTCCACCGTGGTTCGGATCCCACGTTAAACTGTAGGTCCTCCATTTCATCTCACAATCACCCTACCATTACACATTAGCGTAAGTGCGTATAACCCGAACGGGTAGTAAGNCAATCACCCTACCATTACACATTAGCGTAAGTGCGTATAACCCGAACGAGTAGTAAGACGCGGTGCCAATAATAATAATAATAATAATAATACTCTTTTCTCAATGTTTATGTAATAGTGTATATTATTTCATGTATGCTCTTTGGAAGAATGTGATATTTTTACTTTCTCTCAACATATCGTAGAGAGAAGTATTGTGATCGTCAAATGAATTGAACATGATATTTTGATAAGTGTCAACGTTTCATGGCCCACTGAAATCGAAAATTTGGGTTTCACGATGCCGTCTGTCTCTCTGTTTGTACCTTGGCCTAGATTGGGCTAAAACTTGGTAGTTATACAAGATTTTCATAAGATTCCACCGAGGAGTTTTTGGAATTAAATATCTAACCCTAAAGTTAAGGCTAGTTTAATGAAGGGCAAAAAGAGAAAAAAAAATCGAGTTTATTGTAATTCGCTATTTGCGATTTTGATAAAATGTTGTGTATAGGTACTGTTTAATAAAATGGTCGTTCTCATTTAGGCCTACCCACTAAAATGGCTATAAGGGTTCTTTACTTAAACGACAATTTCCAATTTGGATCATATCTCAAACTCTTTGAGATACAAAATAACTTAATTTTGTTTAAGATATGGTATTATTAAATATAACAACGCTTCTATTTGAAATATATTTTCATACAACCAATAATTTCTGAGCTATAAGCGTATACATACAGGATGTATCGATATCTGTGGGAAGAAAATAGGGAGTGGATAGTAGACCTCAAAACAACAAAAATATGTTTGTATCTATAGGTCCTATGTTCGATGGTTCCGAGAAAAGGCCTTTCAAGGTTCTGATAGAATTGTTAATAGCCCAACTAGATATACCCCTACTAGAGTATATGCAGCCCTACCTGAATACCATAAGTGATACGTCTCTTACAATAAGTGCAACAGGGGTGTATTAACTAGGTCTATTAACAATTCCAGTAGAGTTTTAGAAGGCCTAATCTTAGGAACCAATGCACATATGACATATGTTCATAAGGGAATTTTGTGTTTTTTCTTCTGTTAAGCTTTTTGAAAAATAAATTTATTTTGTGAACAGAGATGTTCCTCTTTACTCAATGTTTCTGTAACAGTATTTATTTTTCATGCATGTTCTTTGGTAGAGTGTTTCTGCAACAATGTATATTATTTTGTTTCATGAATCTTAAAAGTCTTTATTAAATGTAGATAACTAATGTAAAAGAGAGAAATTATATGCTGTGCACCCCACCAATATTTTTTTTAACAAATAGGTAAGGTATATCCTTAAAACTTAATAAAACATTTAGCGATTCTTTTTTAAATTTCATACTTCATACTTTATAAATAAATAAATTCTATCCTATTCTTTTTAAGAAGTTATTGGATTCTGTTCAAACTTTAAGTGTATATCTAAACTCCAATTTTCTTTCAAATGCACATATCTAATCGCCAGAAAAAAAGCTACAAGATTTATTTTCATGAATCCATACGTCAAGTAATGTGATAGGGTTCTCTCAACTTTTATAGATACATAAGAACACTGGAATAACCTCAAGCGAATACAATACTTAGATACATTCAAAGAGCACTTGAATAACTGTGATGTCATCTTGCTGACCTACGTTGACAAATACTGGGCCAATGACAGCAATGGTCAAATATATACATTTGGGTACATATTTAAAGTTTATGACGCCACTGTTGTTTGGATTACATTTAAGCAGACTATAGTCACCCTGAGTTTAACGGAGTAATTGTCTCCCTGGCTGGTAACGCTCTCATCTGACCTTCTTTGGTTGAGAAGACATCCAGGATTTTGGACTAGATCTTGGACCCACAAAGATGTACAAGGACAAATATTCCTGCAGAAGATGTTTGGCTAAATGGGAACATCGAAGATTAAATCTTATTGATGTTAAATACAACTTTGCTCTCGATTTGTATCTAAATGGTCTTATTGATGTGATTTATTTGGAGACCAATGATCAATGTTCTGACATTCTTACATAGAGTTTAGTTGTAAACAAACTAGATTATTATTGTAATTCTATTGGCTTACTCAAATGCTAGGTCACTTATGTTATATATTTTTCTACTTTTGTTTGGTTGTATGTATTGGAGGGTACATGTGAGATATTTTTATTTTTCACTGTATTAGGATTTAGGAGGATTGTTTAAAGAAGCAAGTCTATATTATAATGTGAAAACTTACTTTAGTCAGGTTTGTACCACTGTTTAATGTGTCCCTCTCTTGTTCTTTAGCTTTTGTTTGGCATTCCTCGTATGAACGAGCAGTGAAGTTTTGAATCAGATTATTAGTTCCGTATATACCATATATGCAAATACCTAAGTACGCCGACATTTATTGAAATATATAATTATAATAGTATTCTCGTATATATATATATATATATATATATGTGTGTGTGTGTGTGTGTGTATTTTTACTATCGAATCCTTGGTTGAGAAGAGATATGAGCTTTTCACGTTTTTACTTTGCATATTCTAGCGTGCGCTATTGAACAAACTGGTAGCAAAGCAATATAGATATTCAAGTCGAATACAGCTTGGTTGTAATAAACCTATACATCTTAGATAGTCGTGGACGTGCATATTAGATTACACAATCAATAAGTATCCTATCCTACACAGTTCGGTGAGTGGTAGCTTGCTTGAATTTGACCTAGAAGATCTAGGCCTCGACCATCAACCAGGTATACTGGCCAGGCTGTTTTATTTTACATGATATGTTTCTCAAATAGTTCTTAAACCTTACCCTAGTCTGGTTTTTCGATGAAGAGGTGGCTGGAGCTTGAATCTCGACTTAATGTGATTATAATTATTAGTTAATTATTTATTTATTAGCACCGCGTCTCACTACCCGTTTGGGTTGTACGGATATGTTATAATTTCTCTAATGTGTTAGGTATGGGGAAGGTTGAATTTAAAGAAGGTGTTTTTGCGTTTGCGTGATGGGAGAGGGAAAAACCATTTAGGAAAAACTACCCTCAGTACATCCTACTTGGATTCAAACTTGGATCTCCCCGTCATCAGCGTTCCAATATATTGCGAGAGGCACGCCTAAGAACATGTGGCCAACGAAACAGGTCTTTATTATTGGTATTATTATTATGTATTCTATCTTTCAACAGGTCCATGGGCTTGTTCAAATTAAGTCTTCCAGCATGTCCTACGAGCAGCTTCCTTTTTATATACCTTGAAACTTCATCCCCTTTCCTTGTTTAGGTTCACCCTTCACTTACTTACATTTGTCGTCCTCTTGGTACCCTTCTTCCTTCCACCCCAACTTTTGTCATTACTTTATAATCAATTTATTCTCATAATTTGATCCATATATTTGGTTTTTCTTAGGGGAACCACTGGCAGAATGGTTCTCTTGTTATTGACTCTTCTTGGAACTTCCTCATCAGTCACCCGATCTGTCCTCGTTATTCTCTCTATTATTCTCCTTTCGCACATCTCAAAGCTTTCCGAATATTCCTTCTTATTTTTCCTCAGGGTACATGTCTCAGCTCCGTCCTTATTCCCCGCAAACACTCTTACATGTAATTTAAGTTCGAAGTTATTCATACCTATGAAAGTACAGTAGCCCCATGGCTTCTTTGGTGCTGACTAACAGCTCACAGCTGACAGCTAAAAACTTTGAGAAGTTACCAGTCCAAATTATGTATCCCTACGCCAAACTATATGATCTGCAAAAACATGTGTTTAGCAGCTGTCACTTCTGACGATCAAAATTTAAGTATATACCTAAATGTTGACTGTAAGTTGTCAGCTGTGAGCTGTCAGTCAGCACCAAAGAAGCCATGGGGCTACTGTAGCTACCTTAGACCATTCAATCACCGAAACAAGTATCCTAGTAGAGTTGGCTGAATGGATATTTTGCTTGATCACAATCTGATGGGTCGGGGTTTCATTCATTCTACCAGTAACCCTCATCAATGGGAACGTGGTTCACGGGACCTAAATGAGAATCGGAGGTCAGTCAATCTCCCTATCACCCACTTCAGTGTCTGTGTTCTCTAAAGCATGACTCTCACAATAGAACAGACTGCCAAAGACGGGTAGGTCGGAGTTTGAATCACGGCCAAGTGTACTGAGACTGTTATTTCATGTATGAGTTTCCCCTTTCATTCCACGCCAATGAGGGTATATTTAATAAAAATTCGACCTGCATCCTCCTAACACATTAAAGTAATTAGTACGTAGGTTTATCGCTCACATGGGTAGTAAGACGTGGTGCTAAAAAATTAACTAAAACAACTATACGATCTTAATAATGCTTGTTATTATTGGCTGCGTACTGAAAGTGCACAGGCTAAATTTGTGTACGGGTTTTGAAGTAAATCAGAAGCGCAGAAATAAAGGTACATCAAAAGCACACCACTGTTTGAAGTCTCTGAACTCCATTTGGCAACACCACGTGTTGGTTCGTTCACGAACGACACTTCTACAGGGTGGCCCACGGAAAAGTGGCCCGCCTCCTATATCCAGCAGGCGCCTCACTCTGAATTGGAGGAGTTCAATCCCCTCCCCCTCCCACCCATATTGAGACATGAAGAATGAGTCAATAAAGATTTAGACAAGCAGTTCACTTGTTAATTCTTTATGTCACAATATGGATGAAAGGGGCTTGACCTCCTCCAATTCAGAGTGAGGTGCCTGCTGGATATAGGAGGCGGGATATTTTTCCGTGGGCCATCCTGTATAATTCAATTTGAGTTGTATTGAATTTGCATCATAGCCAACTCAAACTATCCAAGACGTGTACTTTTATTATTTTACTGTTATTATTGTAAAGATTAAGGGGATTGTTTACTATACATATGGCCATGTTTTCACGCAATGCAGTTTTTTTTTCTCTGTGTGATTTAGGTATGAGTTTTCTCCCTTTAGTGCGCGTTCAGTGTGCCCCGGTAATTATAATACTTGGAGACTTGTTGACTTGTGGAGCTAGACAAGCCGAAGTTAAACTAGAAATATGTTGAAGTTAGACTAGAAATGTGGCCCTAGATGTAAAACCTATCTATTATGCTTTAACAGTGACGGGGAAGTTGCTTTTCGAATCCCGGGGGGGTGTATCAAGGAATTTTTTCCTGGTCAGTTTACTACTCACCCTTTATACTTATCCTCCTTATACGTCCCCAAATAGTGTATTTAAAGCGTACTGCCCTTAAGTGTAGTAAGGCTTGGTGGGCGAAAGGAAAAAAAACCATCCATTGAAAGTAGTGTTTAAACATACCAAGACTAATTTAGCCACATTTTATCTCAATTATCACCATATTTTAGTTCATATTAGATACAATTGTTGATAACATGAATTCAAAACGTATCAATGAAATCATTATCTCACAATTTCATTGCGTTGCGTCTTATTAGCCATTTGGGATAACCTCATATGCAGGTTGTTTCAAAACTCATAGTACAAACTACGCATATAGCTTGTTTGAACCAAAATTAATACAAAATCCCTTTACACTTACATCCTGAACACTATGCTAATACCAATAAATGGAGTTCAATGTTTCAGCGTACAGCGCCTGGAGAGCATAGATATTCAAACACGTGTGTACAACTGGTTGCATAGGAGTTAGGCGTACGGTACTGCATATGTAATAAAGGCAAGCAATTTATGTGATGTAGGACCGTTAATGATAACCCTCGTAAACGTTTGGCATTTCTAGATGGACTGGTGTACTGTTTACTATTTATTAATTGTGGTACTCTCTGCTGCCGTTCTCTGAGATGTCGAGGTGTAGTGCCACGCGCCTAGCTACTATGCAGCCTGTTTTACACACATGCTTGACAGCTTTGCCTTCCTAGTCCTGTACGGATGTAAATGTAAGGGATGTTGTGTTACTTTTGGTTTAAACAAACTATATTTGCAGTTTGGGCTATGAATTTCTGAACACACTGTGTATACACTGAGATATAGAAGAGAAGTATTTCACCCCAAATTTCAATGTAGGAAGAGGTGGAAACCATTTAAGAAATACCACTTTAGTACACCCGGATGGAAATCTAATCCTGACCTCCCACTGACTGAAAATTCAGATATGAGACTGACACCTTTCTCCACATAGACACCAGTACGAGTAACCCACAGTTGATTTTGCCGTAAATCTTGTGTGTAGTTGACTTTTGAGTTGGTTCGTAATAAAAGTATTCATAAATAATTTCAAGAATGTTGTATGTGTGTATATTATTCAACCCAAGATAATCTTGTCTGTGTATATCACGTTAAAATCAACTTTCATCCAACTATAATGGGCTGCCGTGTGTTTAGAGGCTAGAGTCCAGTGTTGTATAAATAACTTGGGCTTTTACTTATTTGCTACCGAGCCAAGCTAGCGTGAACTAAGAGAGAGGTAGAATCTGCATACAGTTCATCACACCTTTCATACAATATGCCATTTGGCAACGTGGCATTCCTTCGTTGTGTCTATAGCAACGCAACTACGCCAAGATGGCCCTACACGACATGTTAGCTTTTTTCCGTTAGTTCATCTACCTTAGGTTTATTAATGGTTTTTAAGGTACTCGACAGTAAAAAATTTATTGCACAGTTTTGACAAGGCGTCTAAGTAGGTTGCCAATGTATATGCACTAAAAATTGGTAAGATATGTATTCAATTACTGGTTTGCTCTTAAAAAGGAAGGAAAACAAAAGGAAATGGTAAAATATACACACAACACAGTAAAAAGCATGGATCACCGTTAAAATAATATTATAATAGATAAAGCTATGGTGTAAATTAGCTTAACGATTTTGGTTCTGTCTACAATATACAACTAGATATTTCTAAAGATTTTCAGGAATGAATAACTTCCGATTATTGCTTAAAATTTTTGTACATTGAAAAGCTTCTCTCTAGCTTAAATAATTATTTCTCAGATTTGATTAAACAGAGATTTTTCTTTGACTGTATTTGCTCAACACCGCGTGGAATTCAGGATTGTCCGGTTTTCTCTGAGAGATATTGGCTTCAACTAGAGCCTAGCACTTATCTTTAGAAAATTGCCCTTTCTCATTTCGATCCACTGTCAATGTTGTCTGGAGTTTTTACAAACCTCGGGTTCTAATATAACTGGTCGCGTGTGTTGGACCTAGAATATTTTTTTTTATCATTTTACCTGGACTATATAATATGCTGTTACTTGTACTCTTACAAATTAGGCCAACGGTTTGAAATGTCAAAAAATATAGGTACTGTACCACCCCCCTTCTCCTATACTGGACAAGGGCAGATGAACACGTACAACAAGGTAAAGAGGGCAAGAAAACAACAAGAAA
>CABFVX010006227.1:0-16165 GCA_902151425.1 Timema shepardi
TAAAGTTTTGGTGTGTAACATTTCATAGAATAAAACTCTTTTGAATGACGAAAAAAAATATTTCTGGACGTATGGCCTTAAGCTTGGTAGATTTGCGCGCTACTAAATTTTTTTTTTCTTCATTTCAATCGCAGTTTTACGTTATAACGTTCACACAAATAATAAATATACAATTTTGTTTGTAGCTCGGCCATTTTGTGAAGCTATGCAAACCGTTATTTATTAATTAGAGCGGGCTTATGCGCTATAATTAGTTAGACTACCCCCTTGACCAGCTGTATTTAAACAGTCTGGTTAAAAAAAACCTCTTTTGACAGTTATGAAAGTTATTTGAACAATTTTCATACATTATTTTACACGTAAAGTGATGTGATCTGAAAACTAGATTTTTATAAATATTATCAATACCTATAATACAATACCAATAATAGAGTAGTGTTAGCTATACTCACACACGCTTTGGTGTGCACATGGGCTAAGATGTTCCTACAGCAAGATACTAAGCTGTCGATGATGGAGAGATCGGGGTTTTATATCCCGGTTGGGTGTACTGAGTGGTTTTTTTATTTTACCTAAGGGGTTTTCCACTCTATTTTCATGCAAATACCGGTACATTTCCAGTAGATTCAACTTTTATCACCCCTTACACATTAGTGTGACAAGTAAATATCTATATAATTCTTATAGCTAGTAATATCAATGTTGACCATATAATACCTATATCTGTAATTTCTAAAAAAAACCTCTACTATTCCTATTATTGGTATGAGCCTATACACTACAGTAAATTTGATGCGTCACACCTTACTACCCGTCCACATATTCAAACCAATTAGGTATGGATGAGGAATGTTACATTTTGTGGAAATCTATCCCTATAACCGGGAAATAAAAAGAAGACTAGACGAACAACTTTGCTCGCGTTCCCACTGATGTAACAAGCACTCAATCCCTACTAAGGATTGGTTTTGTATATCATAAGAGTATTTTTGTATTAGTATTGATTTAATCTAAAAAATTAGGATAAAAATAGCCTAGAGAAATACACCATCGCTATAATAGGGAAAACAATCAAAAATACACTTAAAAAAATCAACCCCGGTTAACTTTACTGCCACTCATATCACAAACTCTCCCTACAACGGCAGTTAAGGACAATGTGAGTCCAACACCTTAACCCACTCGATCACCAAAGTAAGTTTCTTAGAATTAAGCACTGGATAACTAGAACCAAAGAAGGGTATCCATGAAATAACTCTGTTGAAGAATGTCAGAGACTAAATTATAAAATTACCAACAGATTCAGACTATGACTTGCTACTCAATTATTAAAATCCAAAGAACAATCCCTTCAAAAGTAGATTTGAGTCGAATCCACTATTTTATGAATTTGAATCTCAAATATAAAACAGCAATTTTCCTTCGAATCCTGAATATCAATTATGAATCTTGGAAAAAATTATTGACTTAATAGCTAATACAAATAATAAATAACTGTCAACATTAATTCTTATAACCTGTTCATTGTAACATTCATACATCCAGTTAAGTATTAAATTACTGGTCTGGGGCCTTGTTGTTGAGCTCATCCTATCTATAAATTGATCTGAACCATCAATAAGCAGTATTAAAGCTCTAAAACAAATTTCACTTGAAAATTAGAAAATAAAATAAACATTTTTTTTAAGGATTTGAGTCTCGAATTCGAAATGTTCTCGAATACTAGAATTTCGAATGTAATTAAGGATTCGAGGTATTAGAATGTTTTTAAGGCCCATTCTCAATTTAAAAAAAAACCTTACATACTATACAAGGGCCCATGCTTTATATATAGTAAATAAGGAGACTTAAACTAAGTGGACTTAATATATTGGGTTCAATGCTACAAAGCATCTCAGAAATACAGAGCTTTCACTATGGCATGAAGTCAAGGGAATGTCATGACAGTACGTAAAGAATTGCCAATTCTCTTTGGTGTGCCAGAAGTAATATAGCAATACTGATATAAAAACGAGATGGGAGTTTCGTGTTTCCCTCTGTACTATTTTACCGGATAATCACACTCTTGAAAGAGTTGTTTTCAAAAGAAAGATAGCGTAGCGTCGAGAGGAAAAGATAGTGTTTTTTATATAAATAAGATTGACCTTTGAGAGAATAAGTTTCGAGCAGCCTCAAAGGGCAGTTCTTTTAATTATAATTTTTAAACATCTCAGAACTAGTCCAGGATTTCCACGTTCAACAAAGTCATGGGGAAGGGACGAGTAAAGTAGAATTTACAATAACTGTATACGCATTTGGTTACCTGGCGGTCTAGGGGTAAGGCGTCAGACTTATGTGCCGGCGGCCGGGGTTCAATCCTCGGTCCCGGCACAGATTTATCTGATTACCAAAACCTTCCTTCACCTCTGACAAGACATCTTGTGAATGTGGGGAATGCCAGGCCTCCACCGTGGTTCGGATTCCACGTTAAACTGTAGGTCCTCCATTTCATCTCACAATCACCCTACCATTACACATTAGCGTAAGTTCGTATAACCCGAACGGGTAGTAAGACGCGGTGCTAATAATAATAATAATTTATACGCATTTCCGTGAAATTTTTAAAAAAATAATTAAGATGGAAAACATCGTCAATAAACCCAACCAGGATTTGAACCCCAGTGACACAAGGTTTATTTGTGAAAGGGTTTTGAGGTAGCATAGAGGAAATGCTTTCACATTTGATTTAAGAGAAGACTGATAAATCAGTGATACAGCACATGAGTAATTCTGTCAGAAATATAATATTAATTCTTAAATAATTAGTATAGCTTTTTGTATCTCAATATAGAATGATTGGATTCAAGCCGTGAATGACAAAAAGTTTTTTTAATAGTAACTAATTAACTATAATATATGTAAAACATATTTGTACAAATATAAGTTATAAATTAGGCAGGTTTGTCCAACCCTACAAAAAATTCTTGTACTAATATACCTTCTATTTGATATCTTATATGATCAGATGTCAAGTTACACTAGATTTAAGCCCCATACATTATCTACAGTAGTCCCATGGATTCTTTGGTGCTGACTGACAGCTCAAAGCTGAATTCTGACAGTCATCAATTAGGTATATAATTAAATTTTGACTGTCAGAAGTGACAGCTGCTAAGCACATGTGTTTGCAGATCGTATGGTTCGGCGTAGGGATACATAATTTGGTCTGGTAACTTTTCAAAGCCGTCAGCTGTGAGCTGTGAGCTGTCAGTCAGCACCAAAAGAAACCATGGGGCTACTGTACTTTACCTTAACCTTGGTACACAAAAATCATAAAATAGTGAGTTAAACCCCTTATAGCTCGTGAACTGTAATGATTTGAAATCAGTCAATAACTGTTTATAGCTTATAATTTATACACTTGTCAAAACTGTTCTAATAAATTTTTTATAGTCGAAAGACCTTAATGACAGATACTTAAAGACATTGTAGAGTATGAGGTTGAGATTAAAAGTGGAAAGCAATATTATTATTTATGTAAATACGAGTCGAATTAGTATTCTATATAAAAAAGGATAAAACTCTCTCAATTTTTAGTACATATTGTGTATTTAAATATCTATTAACATATTTGGAGAAAAATAAAATAAAAATACGCACAAAACATTTAGCACTTAGTAATATCAAACTCGATATCTAAATAATTGATTATCGATTTAGGATTAGACCAAAATATAATTACACAGGAACATGTCGTCATAGAAGTATAAGCTACTATCACATAAATAAAAGGAAATAAAAACTAAGAAGATTTAATTTTGCAGAACATGACTGCCTGTAGCAAGGTCCATCCATGTACAGTAGCCCCATGGCTTCTTTGGTGCTGACTGACAGCTTTGAAGAGTTATCAGACCAAATTATGTATCCCTACGCCGAACCATATGATCTGCAAAAGCATGTGTTTAGTAGCTGTCACTTCTAACAGTCAAAATTTAGATATATACCTAAATGTTGACTGTCAAAAGTCAGCTGTGAGCTGTCAAGTCTGCACCAAAGAAGCCGTGGGGCTACTGTATATTAATTTCTTTGCTTGGACCTAGTGTGACATCTTTTAAAGGTTGAAAACCAAAAATAGTTCTATCTAAACTTGAGTATCGTAATGTGTAACAGTATAAATCGTGATTTTTAATGCCAGCCTCAGAAAAAAAATCACAAATATCCTGAAACATTCGTTTTTCCTGTGATCAGTTTTTTACCTATAACATAAGAAAAAAAAGATGCTACCCATATAAAAGGCAGCCCTGGAATAGCACTGTTAGTGTTACAATATTGAAAATTATATTTAATGATGTGGTTTTTGCCCAATTAAAAAGAAATTGTGTTTATTTAGAAAAAAAAGAAGCTCAAACACGTGTTATTCGCGTGAAAACAATAGAATTCGTGTCAAAACTCGTGTTATTGCAAATGCAAATTTAGCATATACCCTACTGACATATTATTCATTATTGCCAATCGTTACGGATCAATCTACAATCTGGTTTCGATATGAAGGAACTTTTTTGACAGTTAATAAAAGGTAATAAAAACAGTTTTAATAAATGTATACCTCAAGTCATGTTATATGCAGGTGTCTTCTTTTTTTTAATAAATAATATCAATACCAGCGTATAGCCCGAACGGGTGCTAAAAAAAATATCAATACCTGTAAAATAACAATAATAAAGTAAAATATTGTCAACGTGGACCACAAAAAAATGTTTAACTTTTCTTAAAGTCCTTTCTTACCCTAATCTCACAATTTAATGCGACAAAACAATATTTTGTTAAGAAATTCATATTTAATCTATTACTAGGTTATTTAAAAAAATCTCCTTTCCATTCTTAGAGAAAATAAAAGTTCAGAAAATATGCATCACATGTTTAAAATAGTTTAAATTTTGGCTCCGTCAAAGGCGACCAATTTTAATTAAGAGTCCAACTCTTAAGACCTCTTGGTACCATTACACGTATATATAATATTTCTTGGTGACCTGGCGGTCTAGGGGTAAGGTGTCAGACTTCTGTGCTGACGGCCGGGGTTCAATCCTCGGTCCCGGAACAGATTTATCTGATTACCAAACCCTTCCTTCACCTCTGACAAGACATCTTGTGAATGTGGGGAATGCCAGGCCTCCACCGTGGTTCGGATTCCACGTTAAACTGTAGGTCCTCCATTTCATCTCACAATCACCCTACCATTACACATTAGCGTAAGTGCGTACAACCCGAACGGGTAGTAAGACGCGGTGCTAATAATAATAATAATAATAATAATAATATAACATCTCTTGACAGCTCCGGTTAACGTGCACGGGCGATGCACAAAACGCTCCCATCATGCCTCGTCACCATCATCATCGTAATCTAGAGCGGGACGTCCCCGTGGTGTCGCCATGACAACAAACATGAGGTCCTGAGTTTGAAACCCTGCGTGACCGCATGGTTTCAGAACTAATTAACGGACACCTCTAGAGGCTCATCGTGACAGGGGTGAACGGACAGAAGGGAGCGAGGGGCGGCAAGGGACGTCCACGTCACTTCCGCTGCCTTTGTGAGGCGTCGGGGGGCGAGCATTGTGCGTGCCAAGGGAGGCGCGTCGTGATTAGTTCATCGTGTGTTGACGTCACAAAGGGAGTTGTTTACCTTTTGAAGGCGACAAGTCAAAGAGGACCTACAGTTTGGAATAATGCATTATATTTGGTTCTTCTAACATTATGTGTACTAGTTTTACGTCCAACAAACCGTGCATACATACATATTATTATTATTATTAATATTATTATTATTAGCACCACGTCTTACTACCCGTTCGGGTTATACGCACTTACGCTAATGTGTAATGGTAGGGTGATTGTGAGATGAAATGGAGGACCTACAGTTTAACGTGGAATCCGAACCACGGTGGAGGCCTGGCATTCCCCACATTCACAAGATGTCTTGTCAGAGGTGAAGGAAGGGTTTGGTAATCAGATAAATCTGTGCCGGGACCGAGGATTGAACCCCGGCTGCCATTAAAGAAGTTTGACGCATATTGGTGATCGGGAAATCTATGGCGCAAAGTTCACAACCTCCTATATTTCTGGTGATTGGCAGGTCCGGGTTCAAATGTCGGCCGGGTGTATTGGGGATATTGTTCCCAACACTTCAACACGCACCAGAGTTGGGGCATTACCCTCCTAAAACATATATAATAATTTTTAGCGCCGTGCAATACTACCCGTTCAGGCTATACGGTTATGTACTAATTAAATTTAATGTGTTAGGGATTAGGAAGGTTACATTTTGAGGAAATGAGCTCACATTTGCATGAAAGTAGAGTGGTAAACCAGTTAGGAAAAACCAAATTAGTACACCTGGCTGAGCTTCAAACTCAGATTTCCGCGTCATAGACACTGTTGTTTATTTCAAAATTAACGCCTTAGCTTAGAGCCTTAGACCATGTGATCTCAGGGGTCACATCCTATAATAATCTAACTCAACCTAGCGCTCAGACAATGCCGTTAATAACTTTAGTTTAACACGGGTTTATTTATTATTACTATGCCTTCCCTCCAATCAAAGAAACAATATTATTTATATTTTCTTTACATTTATTTAGTAATATCTGATTACCAAACCCTTCCTTCACCTCTGACAAGACATATTGTGAATGTGAGGAATGCCAGGCCTCCACCGTGGTTCGGATTCCACGTTAAACTGTAGGTCCTCCATTTCATCTCACAATCACCCTACCATTACACATTAGCGTTAGTGCGTGTAACCCGAACGGGTAGTAAGACGTGGTGCTAATAATAATAATAATAATAATAATAATAATAATAATAATAATAATAATAATAATAATAATAATAATAATAATAATAATTTAGTAATAGAGATTTTCTATTTAAGTCATAGTTTCCATGGATTAAAACAAATGTTGTTATGAAATTAATAATTTAATAATGTATAAAAATAAAACTATCATAGTAAAATACCAAAGAATATTGAAGCCAGAATATTTAAAGCGGAACCAGTATAGTAGTGTGTATGATCGCTATAAGGAATAAAAACTTTTTACAAAGCTCTTACAAGCGACAAGTGGCGAAATGATTAAATTATCAATTCTAGTCAAGAGAGCTTGCCAGTGTTAAATTTTAGTGAATGAGACTATCTTTGTCATAAACTAAAGGTGTTCTCCGGCTAAATAACGTGATTGTAAACATAAATATAAACTAGAGCTGATGTCCATCTAGTTAGTACATGGCAGTACAACCGTAGTGATGGCCACCGCCATATATTATCGGAAAGGCTTGTACAGACTGACGAATGGGTCTTTTCTCCTAATATCAAGTATCATATGTCTGCTTGACATGCATGTGAATGTTTAGATATATGGCTGACCTAAATGAAAATAATATAATCACATTAGTGTCAGCTAGCACTGACAATGTGAGGAGAAATAAATTTCAATAAATCTGGTTTCACACGCCATTGGGAATAGATATAAAGAGGTTTTATGGGACAGATTTTTGTTTTTGCACAAAACAGGAAAGGTAATAAACCATCGTTAGCGATAATAGATTATTGATTTAAATTAAAAGTACTATATATTAGGATAAATCTACGAGTCCTCTGATTCATTGCTAAAATTTTAACCGTATCGTTAGGCGCACGGCGTCAATTTCATCTGATCTAGTTTGCTCGTGACGCGGAGATTAGTGTTTCAGTTCCCTAAGGGTGTACTGGAATATTCTTATACTAAATATTTTATTACTCTCCCTAAACTGACATTCTTATTCCTTTCCTTTGAATTCTACCTTCCGCCACTCTATCTTAAGAGTGCTTCATGGTAGAGCAGTGAAATGCCTTGCAGACGTTTAGAAATACCGCGTTATTTGAGAAGTTGTTTGTTATTTTTAAATATTGTTTTCAACAAAATGCAGGAATAAATTATCATAAGGTTCCTGATATATTAAAACATTTAAATTTTGAGTTTAAATTTAAAGAGAGTAAAGCAAAAGGCTATAAACTTAGATTTAGCTTTCTTCAATCAAATAGTTGATAGTATCACAAACAGAAAATTTTAAGATAATGTTGAATTTGTATTATAGAATGTTATGTAAATTACCAGAACTTTTAAAAAAACACTTTTAACTTAAATTTAATATTTTAACTGGTCAGAATTTTGGCCCACATTTTGATAAAAACCATATTTATAAATATCAAACCATTTAATAAATAATCCGGGTATCGCTTTTAGGCACTCTTCCATGTAGCAGCCTTAATAATTTTAGTGTAACCAGTGGTCTGGACAGGTGGTGGAACGTGGGTCACGTGACATTATTGCTACTAAATTAAACACAAAACACACCGTCATCCCAGTCAAATTAGTATATGGTCAACGCTTCAGTCTTTTCACTGAAAATGTTGTACCATTAACACGATTGTTTTTTTTATCATCGCGTCTTATTACTTATTATTATTATTATTATTATTATTATTATTAGCACCGCGTCTTACTACCCGTTCGGGTTATACGCACTTATGCTAATGTGTAATGGTAGGGTGATTGTGAGATGAAATGGAGGACCTACAGTTTAACGTGGGATCCGAACCACGGTGGAGGCCTGGCATTCCCCACATTCACAAGATGTCTTGTCAGAGGTGAAGGAAGGGTTTGGTAATCAGATAAATCTTTGCCGGGACCGAGGATTGAACCCCGGCCGCCAGCATAAAAGTCTGANATCAGATAAATCTTTGCCGGGACCGAGGATTGAACCCCGGCCGCCAGCATAAAAGTCTGACACCTTACCCCTAGACCGCCTGGTCACCACCACCTTATTACTTGTTTAAGCTATACGAAAATATAATAATTACACCAATGAGTTAAAGATAATAAAGGTTTAATTTATAGGAAATGCACCCGCATTTGAATGGTGGGGAGTTAAAAACCACCTTCAAAACACTTGACCAAGATTCAAACTCCGAACTCCCTGCCATGGTCATGGGCAGTCTAATCTAACACGAGAGTGGTGTTTTTTATTAAAGTTTTAAGTAGGTTTATAAAAAGTTATATTTTAAAAGCAATGGTTCTGTTTCCCCACAAGGCAAGTAGTTATCTCGGTTCTCGATGCGAGTGGGCGCGTAGAGGTGGTGTGAGGATGGCAGGTGGAGCCCCTGACCGGTGGTCCATTGGACTCAAGCAGCTGGCTACACCCACACACCAATGTTGTAGCGTCAACTGCACCTGCCTGACCAGACATTGGGATTGCAGGGAGGGAGAGATGTAATCGATTTCAAGAGGGTTTTTAAAACTAAATTTCATTGTCCGTTTTCATGGTCTCTTACAAATTCAATGGAAATAATACAATAGCGCTTTTTGTCCATCACGCGAGTCCTGAAGCTTTTTAAATAAAGGGTGGATTGTTGTATAACCTTGAACCAACAAATCCCCGTCCGGATGTCTTTGGTTGATAGATTTTTTTCTATCTTTCTTAGTCACAGATCTGAGGGGAGGGTTTGGCCTAACATCCCTCCATAAATAACATTTATTTCATATTTGAAGCAAAAATAGATTAACAAAACATTTAAAAAAAATTACTCCTTTAATTTCATTAAAAACAAATATTTTAAGTGATTAATACATAACATAATTTCAGAGTTTTTTTTTACACACATCCTTCAGCCCTAAATATATAGTTCATTTAGGATGGTTTACTAGTTATGAAAGGTTGGTGTTAAAACCTCGTCGGGCATACATAAGGTGGTTTGTCCTTAATTGTTTTCCACTCTCTATCCACGAGAATTTGGGCATATTCCCTTTAGATTTCTATCTTCTTCATCCCCTACCCAATTTCCAAAACCCTAGAATTTATTCAGAAGAACAAGATAAAAAGAACAAAAAATTGACCCAACTAACAAATACCAAAAAACCCTTAAAACACAATAAATAAATCCCCTTTAATAATGCAACAAAAATATTCTTTCAGGTTCTTAACATGAACCCCCAAACCCTCATTTTCACGTCATCACCTAAAACTTACAAACAAATATTCCAATCAGACCTCTAGTAAACTATCAAAATGCACCACCATACAAACTTGCCAAAAAGATAGCCAAAATACTACCCGAAAACCTAAAACGTCCCAATACATTCAATATTGAAAACTCTATTCACCCAACTAGAAAGTTAAACTCATTTTATATTAAAAAAAAGTACCAAAATGATGTCATTTAGACATTTCCAGCCTCTACACTAATGTGCCAGTATTATAAACCATCAACATAATTAAATAATCTATAACATCTCTGGACTTCACTAAAGACTATATTGATCAAGTTTCCAATTTGGTCCAAACTGTCACCGACCAAAACTATTTCCAATTCAACAACAAATTGTGTTCACAAAATGATGGACTAGCAATGGGATCCCCTATGTCATGTCTTATGTCAGAAATATTCTTATAAAAATATGATCCTATCATCTTCAATAACCTAAACAATTTGCTAAACATTAAATTCTATTGCAGATATGTAGACGATATTCTAACTATTTAAGACAATAACCTCAATAACTCTAATGTATCCACACCACCACAACCACATTCATCCTAATCTACAAAATACATGGGAAACCCACCCATATTGATGCTATCATCCCTAATGATTCTAATCATCCCACTTCTCATAAACTTGCTGCCTTCAATAGCCTAGTTCATCGGTGACTAAATAAACCCACTCAGTAAATCCAACTACAAAACTGAACTTAACACAATCAAATTAATTGCCACAAATAATGGTTATTCTAATTCTACCATCTACAAAATCTTAAACAAACTGAAAAAAAACAACTAAAATACAATAATTTATCAACCACCCTTATTATTATTATTATTATTATTATTATTATTATTATTATTATTATTATTATTATTAGCACCGCGTCTTACTACCCGTTCTGGTTATACGCACTTACGCTAATGTGTAATGGTAGAGTGATTGTGAGATGAAATGGAGGACCTACAGTTTAACGTGGAATCCAAACCACGGTGGAGGCCTGGCATTCCCCACATTCACAAGATGTCTTGTCAGAGGTGAAGGAAGGGTTTGGAAATCAGATAAATCTTTGCCGGGACCGAGGATTGAACCCCGGCCCCCAGCACAGAAGTCTGACACCTTATTCCTAGACCACCAGCTCACCCAACCCCCCTTACTAATGATAACCAAAATAGTGCTAATCAAAAGAAAAAATATAATAAATTTAAATACACTGGTCCTGAAACTCATCGCATCGCAAATATAAAAAAGTATAATCCCAACATTGCTCTAGCCACCAATAATACAATAAAGATACATCTTCGTAACAATAATTTAAATAAAAATGATATAAATATAATAAAAACGGAATTTATAAACTCACTTGTGAATGCAATAGTATCTACATTGGAAAGATTGGATCAAGTTGTAAGGTTCTTTATAAAGAGTACATTTCTGATTTCAAACACAATAGGACCAAATCAAAATTTACAGACCATTTAAAAAAATTCTAGCTATCAACCCAAACTAAGAGATCAATGTATGAAACCCCTTACCATATCTCATAAAGGTACGAAATTAAACACAGCTGAATTTTTTTTTCATTCAAGAAGCTTCATTCCAAAATAAATAAATCATTAATAAACAATTACAACTATCAAATCAAACTATTCTGAACACATTAACGCATTTACCTAAAAACTTTAAAATCCTATAACCTAATTTATCCTGTTCTACCTTCCAGCGTAAATAACGACCCGTTTGAGCCGGAGTCGAGAAGATAATTACTTATACTTCATTTTTATAATCCTTCCAATAAATTTATCTATACTTGCTTTCATAGATCATTCTACATTCACTGGTTTCAATAGTAGTTTCCCTACTTATCAGTTTACACCGTGCTGAGGACGGGGAGATCGAGGTTCGAATCTCGGTCGGGTGAACTGAGGGCGGTTTTTCCTAAATGGTTTTCCACTCTCCCTCCAACGCAAATACGGGTTCACTTCCTCTAATTCAACCTTCACAAGTCCTAATCCATTAGAGTAATTAGTAGGCCTACTTATAGCGTATAACCCGAACGGGTAGTAAGACGTGGTGCTAAATAAAAAAAATAGAAAAGTTTACACCGTGGTCATGATAACTTTACCTTACTTAGCTCGTTTTTTCATTAGTCTTTTGTTTTTGCCACAAATATTTTCTTTTCAACCACACCTTAGTTAGTGTGTTAGTGTGTGTCGTTTTGTGGAACTACTTATCTATTCCATTTAAGCTCGTACTCTATTTCACCCTTCACCTACAACCACCATTTGTCATATCAATAAGAAAGAGAGAAATAAGTATAAGAAACTTTTAATCACAAGGTAACGAGTAAAACTCGCTACCAGGTCTCAAATATCGTAAAATATTCTTAATCTAGAACTCATTTTCATCAATCCTAGTCTCTTAGCTCCACAATAATTTAAAAAGCCGTTGAAATTGAACTTATGTTACATTTTCACACTTTTATATCTATTAACAAAACTCAAAATATAGATTTGTTAAGGAAAGTGAGCCCTATTGGAATCTTTCGACGTTATTTTTTGAGTAAGCAAATTTTTGTAAATGAGGCAAAGTATAATTAAATATCGATTTAGATCTAAACGTCCGTGCGACAGTTTATCGCCCTCTCAAGGTAATTTGGTTCTAATTCCAGTTGGCTATTTGTGTGACTCAACAACCTGAGGTACGAGCGATTCGGAGCTCACTATAAAACTGTGTCTGAGGTCTAAGGACCTCCCATGACTTAAAGTGTACGCGTGGGTGACCTAGCGGTCTAGGGGTAAGGTGTCAGACTTCTGTGCTGGCGGCCGGGGTTCAATCCTCGGTCGCGGCAAAGATTTATCTGATTACCGAACCCTTCCTTCACCTCTGACAAGACGTCTTGTGAATGTGGGGAATGTCAGGCCACCACCGTGGTTCGGATTCCACGTTAAACTGTAGGTCCTTCATTTCATCTCACAATCACCCTACCATTACACATTAGTGTAAGTGAGTATAAACCGAACGGGTAGTAAGACGCGGTGCTAATAATAAAAATAAAGTGTACGTATGAGCCATGAGGAAGAAAATGACGATGATTAGGACATTGATGGAAATCAGGGAAAATAATAGACAGAGTATGACAGGATATTAAGATAATGATGGGGATACTGATATTGACAAGGATGATAATCATGATAAGGAGTATAATTAGAATATTTACGAGGATAATGACGTTTATGATGATAATGATTATGATAAGGGTACTGACGTTGATGCGAATGGGAATGAAGATATGAATGGAGCTGATGCTCGTGGAAGTGAAGATGAAGACAAAGAGATAAGGATTATTATGAGGAGTAGGAGGAAGATAATGATGATAAGGGGTAATAAAGATAATGATAAATGATCATGTTGATGTGGATGATGAATCAGAATCTTTTCATTTGGAAACTTTGCATCAACTCAAATCAACATTAATTAATTAATGATTTTATAGGACGACTTCTTGAAAATAAAATTTAAAGCGATATACATGTAATTGATGAATAACCTCCAGGTGTGGGTGACAGAATGCCACTAGTCCCCATTTTCCAATAGCCCAGGGGACAATTTGTACTATCGCGGCGCCGCAAGCTATCAACCAGAAAACAAATACAAAACATACAGTTTATTACATTCAGCTTTGAAATTGCAATAAGAGCTCTTGTGAAACAATGCTCGAACAATAGATATTAATTTTAATACCGTTGTTCGTTTCAACCACTGATTGGGGAAATAAATATTATATAGTAACAGCTGCTGGCAATAGACAGTAAATATAATATAGTCGAATAAACACACAAGAATCACAGCGTGAGTGCAAAACATTATATTTGAACCAAATCATGTAATATTATTATTATTATTATTATTATTATTATTATTAGCTCCGCGTCTTACTACCCGTTCGGGTTATACGCACTTACGCTAATGTGTAATGGTAAGGTGATTGTGAGATGAAATGAAGGACATACAGTTTAACGTGGAATCCGAACCACGGTGGAGACCTGGCATTCCTCACATTCACAAGATGTCTTGTCAGAGGTGAAGGAAGGGTTTGTTAATCAGATAAATCTGTGCCGGGACCGGGGATTGAACCCCGGCCGCCAGCACAGAAGTCTGACACCTTACCCCTAGACCACCATGTCGCCTCATGTAATATTAAAACGTTTACGTAAATGGTTTGGGTAGCCTACGTTCTAAGGCGTCATTCTCGCGATAGGCTAGACCTCTGATGATTGGGAGATCATGGCTCGAATCCCGGTAGGATTAACTGGAGGTGATTTATCTTAAATTATTCTCCACTTTCATTTCTGGAAAATGTGGGTACAATTCCTCTAAATTGATTTTTTTTCATGTTTATCACATTAGAGTAATTATTAGGCCCTACATATACGCATAGTCTGAACGGGTGGTAAGACGCGGTGCTAAAATACAATTTTACATAGGTCACAATTCCTTTTCTTGAAATGGTCCACGTTAAATAGACTACATTTTATTAGAATAAACTTTCATGACCTCTTGAAAAGTTACTAGCTCGTCTTTCTTGTATTCATACGTCAATTCATGTGACCTGCAGCTGTCCCATTTAATAAATATTACCAATAACAATAAAATCAGGCATAATAATACAGAAAAATGTAATTAATTTAGACAGCAAATAAATATTCTTGTATTTTCTAAACGGTTCTTCCAACAGTAGCCTCATGGCTTCTTTGGTGCTGACTGACAGCCCACAGCTGACTTTTGACAGTCAACATTTAGGTATATACCTAAATGTTGACTGTCAGAAGTGACAGCTGTTAAACACGTGTTTTTGCAGATCATATGATTCGGCGCAGGGATACATAATTTGGTCTGGTGACTTTTCAAAGCCGTCAGATATCAGCTGTGAACTGTCAGTCAACACCAAAGAAGTCAATGTCGCTACTGTACATCATGCTAGGCACTAACATATAAAATAAAAAATTAGAAAGATAAGTTGAATTGTTCTTATTTGGCGGCATTGTTTAAGTTTTTTTTACGACAAACTCAAGCAAGCTATACAACATTCCCGAAATATAGCTAGTAAAGTAGCTAACTATATTGATGGATTAAATAGTAAAGCTATTATATTTGTTAGTTACGTTTATAGTTACATCCAAGTATCATATTCTTTTGATTGAAAAATAACACCAAGACAAGGGAATCGAACCCAGGACCTTTGACATCGTACACTCATGCTCTGACCACTGAGTTGTCCATGAATTGTCCCATGCTCGGGGTTATTCTTTACTCACATTTTAGGGCAGAGTCTGTGATGGACGTGGAGAAACTGTTGGCTACATATCAGCTCGTGATCTTTATTGATCACACATTATGAAGCTGACAATTTATTCACGTCCATCACAGACTCTGCCCTAAAATATGAATAAAAAAATAACCCTGATACCCAGAAGATTGCTGGATAGCTCAGTGGTTAGATCATTGGGGTACTAAGTCAAAGGTTCCCAGTTGGATTCCCGTGTCTAGGTCTCATCTACACTAATATTATAAAGAGGAAAGATTTGATTTTTTGTTTGTAATGGATAAACTCAAAAACTAATGGACCTATTTTAAAAATTCTTTCACCAATATAAAGCTACATTATCAGCGAGTAATATAGGCTATATTTTATTTTTAAAATTTAATTTACTCCTCATAAAAATGTCGATAGTCACTCATATTTTATGGTAGAGTCTATGATGATTCTTCAATATGTGTATTGAAAATAATAATGCGGTGGGGCGGGGGAGAGGGGGGAGTAGTAAGACGGAGGGGAAGGGTCTAGTAATATATATGATTCTACGGTACTCATTTTCTTGATTGTGTTTTTAATAGAATTGTTGTATATAGGATTACTTTATAGTTTTACCTGTTGAATTATATTTATTTGTGGTAAAAAAAAGGATAGATTTTCAAAACTAATTTGCCTATTTGAAATTTTGTCGCTGTTCAGAATGGCCATTTGCATGTGTTGGTTTTCCGCAATGACGAATATCCTATTTCAACTGTGAAAATCAAAATTGTTATTTACAAATGGGCATGTGAT
>CABFVX010006227.1:21066-42115 GCA_902151425.1 Timema shepardi
GTGGGGGGGGGGGGGGGGGGGGGGTAGACGTGAGAACATAGCGCTGAAAACTGAACAGTAGAGACCAACTCTCAGCTGAAAATGTACTAGACTTCTAGTGGATGTTCTCAGAGATAGAAATGTATTATTGTTATTAGCACTGCGTCTTATTACCCGCTCGGCTTATACGCACTTACGCTAATGTGTAATGGTAGGGTGATTATGAGATTAAATGAAGGACCTACAGTTTAACGTGGAATCCGAACCACGGTGGAGACCTGGCATTCCTCACATTCACAAGATGTCTTGTCAGAGGTGAAGGAAGGGTTTGGTAATCAGATAAGATAAATCTTTGCCGGGCTGAGGATTGAACCACGGCCGCCAGCATAGATTTTCCTACCAGAATTATATTATATAGTAGGATATTGGTAGGAAAAAAAACCTTTCAGAGAGTAATTCCTACCATGAATGGAATATATATGACCTTTTTTATCAGTCTTTTTCAGAATCACTAGTATGAAGGAATGTTGATAGGCTAGGTTAGGTTAGGTTAGGTTAGGTTAGGCATTGATCTGCTATCTCTACTCTTCCGCTGACACATTTTTCGAGCGTGGTGGACTAAAAACCATTACCATTCTGAAAATATAAAAAAAAGTGACTCAAAAAATATTTAGTAAAACCAGGGTAAAAATTTAACAAAAATTAAATGTAAATAGTAAATAGTAGGTGTATACAAACGTTTTACTAAAGCGTAGCCACTTGCATTTCACGAAAAATGTCTGCATACCTACATTTACACTAAGTAATAGTTTTTCTCATCCATCCGCCATTATTGTAAATAAGTATGCGGATAGCCTGATATGGTAAAAAAGACTGTGTACGTAAAACCAAATCACGTTCCAAAGATCAACTAAAATCTATAAAATCTCTTTTTCCTCTTCAATACAATATTTAATAGTGAAAAATGCATTACATTTAATTTCAACCTAATATATTTCCTACTTTGTGTATTAAGAAGATTAGATAGATTTTAATGTTTACTGTCAGATGAGGCCCTTCCAATGTAAATTGAAGTGTAACCTTGAACCTAATGTTAAACCCACAATACAGGGAATTAGATCGATCATTGTAAAGTCAGGGAAGATATAGAAAATATAAGCTCATGTGCTTATAATATATATAGGCCTATATATATATAAGTAAGCATGCATATATATATATATATATATATATGATAAACACATATTATATATATGATAGACATTTTCTACGTCAAGTAATGCGACATGTAATGGATTTTTTTAATCAATTACTATAAATAGCACTAATGATATAGCAAGATGATATCAATGATGACAATAAATTATGTTTGTATTTTCTAAAAGGTCCTTACTATAAAAATTGGACTCTATATGTACCGAATTCTGCGCACGTTTGTAGACGACTTTGTATTGACTACGACCACCAAGTTGTAGCGGTAAAGGTCCCAACACCGATGCGAAAAGCTTCCCACAGAAAGGGAGTGAAAAAAATCCATTCCCGGAGTAATTAATCCCGGGCTTAGTGAGTAATTGGAGCTGGTGAAACGTGTAACGTATGGCAGTCATCTGTCAGCTTCGACCCTGACTTCTCCCTTGAGAGAGGGGGGGAGACATCTACCATCCCAGTCACGGATGAAAGAAGAGATAAGGATGGTTTTGGTGGGAACGGGAATATATCAGTACAGGAGCATTGTATAGTCGGCCTAGCATTTACAGTCCGCAATCAAGCCATATACCGAGCGAGTGGCCGCCACTCTCTGGCGAAGATAGTGCCAACATTTCAAGATAAGAGTTGTAATACTTTCGGATATTCGCCTCTCTTTTGGGCGTCGATCGTAGTAGCCTACTATGTGATCAATCACCCCACTTTGGGCGTCGATTGATTCACTACGGATTAATTCCTTGATATAAAATGCTGTGATGTTTTATAGGTTGTATAAAGCTCCGTGATCAAGCGCCTATTATCACTATACGAAAAAGATACCGTTTAATCAGCGGTCTATAGCTCCGTGTTCGAGCACTAATTAAATCGGTATATTAATATAATTATAGAAAGAGAAATATTGATGGCTGTTATTTCACACATGGTTTATTTATATTACACCAGTAAATTACTTGCACATATTTTAATTAAATGTTTCATATCACTGCACACTTGTGATATTGATGTGACTTATATTATAATGTGTTAGACTGTGACTGACTTGTGCGTGAGCGGGATCTCGGTGTAGATGTTTGGTTCCGGAGATGCCTTCAACATACGCACAATGGTTTATATATAACATACCCCTTGCCTTTCTCACCCCTTTTCAACAGTGTAAGATCCAACTAATAGAAAGAGTCCTGGCGACAGGTTTTGTGAAGGCTAGCTTCTTATTGGTATAGAGAAATGGCGTCATCTGCCAAATACTATGAAGTTGTTCCTTTTAACAAGAATTGACGCAGTTATTCTTTTAACAAGAAAGATNTTGACGCAGTAGATATTTTAACAAGAAAGATGGTATAAAAAATATATTTTAGGGGTGAAATCCTTTTCACCTTGTTTCTGAGAAGCTCGCGTTTCTTCATGGATGAATCTTAAAAGGATACTCTACCTATATTACTTTAAAGAAAAACTACCTTCATCCATGACTTTTTACATAATTTAGATTATTCCGAATCAATATCATTACAGAGTGTGTCACGGGGTCAGAAAAACAAAGAATAGTTTACACTTCGATACAGGAATCAGACTTTGGATGTTTTGTGCTGCATTTTCTCGCAAACCACGAATAAATAAAAACTGATACAAGAGGTAGGATAAACGCCAACCCCAAATCTTCGGTGGGCTCTATTTTTAATAGCTGTTAAATAGTCAATGATTACCACAGACCCCACCTTAAACTATAATTGATTCAAGCCCCGAGTACAGGACGAACCTAGATAGTTGGGTGATAAAACCTTGACAGGCAAATCCAAATATCTCGGGTTCAATGCCCATCTTCAGGTGTTATTTTTAAACATTATTAAATGTTAAATAGATTTGGTAAGATATAAGTAATCCTTTTCAAACTAGGTTTTGTGAGAAAGCAGGTATTTAATGATTCATCCAAGCCTGGTTCATTCACGATTTCAAAGATTGGGTGTCTTACTTAGGTGCGTGTGTTCAACCCCATTAGCCACACTTGAATTGATCTGATTACACTTAAAGTAATTTTGCATATTTTTTTAAAGGTTCATGCAAGGTTACAAAAGCTGACCAACAAAAATACACTTATAATGGCTTTAAGAAAAATACTTAGAGCTGGAAATATGCCTTAACATACCCGAGATAGATACTTGTCAACGAAAATTATAAGCGAGTATAACACAAATTTGAACAAAAACTTAATTCCATGGATTTAGAAAGCAAGTAAAAAAAATTGCAAATGTCGAGGAAGATAGCAAAATATGAGAACATATGGTAATTAGCTTTTACATTGAATATCCACTTTATGACGGTAGGTTTTTGGCAACATGGGCCGGTTTCATAGTCAGACTTAGCAAGCCTAAAGTGAGGTCCGATAGTAAATGCAAGGAGAAACTTCTCGACCAGACTGGCTCATTCCTTTCGAGCCTAAGTGTCAACTTGAGACGTGCTAGGTATGAGTATGACAATAAATTTGGCCCTAAGATTGATTTAAAAGGCCTAGATAAGTGTTTTCCAAACAGTACGTGCAGCCCCTGAGGTACGCGAAGCTCAAGAGCTACGCAACGTAGGAGGCCACTAATTTTTTTTAGTTATGAAATATTGTATTATTATTATTATTATTATAGTAGGTCCAAGTCTGATGAACATAAAACGAAAATTTCGACGTGTTGTCAACCATTTATATAAGCCTTTATTTTCCTCGATCACGGCTTTGTTTAGTTTAACACTAAAGCAACATTAATTTGTTTTAGATTAAGGTAGAGTAGCCCCATGGCTTCTTTGGTGCTGACTCACAGCTCACACCTCACAGCTAACAGCTTTGAAAAGTTACCAGACCAAATTATGTATCCTTACGCCGAACCATATGATCTGCAAAAACATGTGTTTAGCAGCTGTCACTTCTGAGTGTCAAAATCTAGCTATATACCTAAATGTTGACTGTCAGAAGTCAGCTGTGAGCTGTCAGTCAGCACCAAAGAAGCCACGGGGCTACTGTAGGATGGAAGAGGAAGCAATAAAAGGTCAATGTTGTTGGAGTTTTAATGGCAAAACTTTTTTTTTGGCTAAAGTAAATAAAATATTGCCCCAGTACAGATATAGAGTTTAGTTTTCTTCATATTTTGAAATCAACAGTTCTTGAATATCCATCATGGAACGTTGCAACAATAAATGATAAACTTTTTAAATGAAGATAAAAAGATGTCATTCAATTCCAGGACACCCTTTAACAGATATTCAAGAACTTATGAGATCACTCTGTGGAGAAATTTAATTTCTATGTTTGTATTGAAGCAATATTTTATTTATTTGGCAAAACAAAGATTGTTGCGTTCCCTTCCATCCCATTTTAAAAGAAAGTAATGTTTCCAAAAAGGAAACACGCTAGCTAATTAAATCGTACTTATTTTATTTAAGTGATACAGAAATAATATTCTGATAATTGTAAAATGACACCTGGACACGGGAATCAAACCCCGGACCTTTGGCTTAGTACACCAATGCTCTAACCACTGAGCTATCTAGGGTTCGTTAGAAGTTAGAGGGTCAAGAGCCAGAAGAGAGATCAAATGTCCAATGTTAAAAACAGCGACAGTTTCAGTAAATGGGTATTTAACTATAAAAGGTAGCCGGCCCCGTGAACCTGGGTACGGGTAAGGGGGCCCAGGGTTCGATACCCGGCTGGAACCCTGGACATTTTCCCTGGAAGAGGAACTACCACAACGGTCGCCAAAGTTTGATTAATTATGCTTGAATTAGGTTAAAGTGTTTCTAATGGTTTCTGACCCTGCCTCACTTACTCACCATCACCATTACCTCATCTCATAGAAAAACTGAAAAAGATGTACGATTAGTACATTCGGGGGCTCCCTGGACAACGGTGCGTTGGTACTGTCAGATCTTCACACCACTGAGCTACGAATGATGTAGCCCAGACGCACGATATTAATATTTATTACTATAAAAGGTACATTTTTGTTTATGAAATTATTGAAAATTCAGGGGAGCCGCATAAAATTTACCCTCCATTCACCCTGACAGCTTACAACATGGTGCAGCCTATATGATAGGGCCATAATGCAATTGGTCAACATAGGTGCCGTAAATGAGGGGGGCCTTCCCCCCAATTTCTTGCTGGGGGTAAGGGTAAGTAAAGTTGTAAGAAAAAATTGTGCACGATTTAATCATGATTCTCGCAATCAGTAACAATAAACAAGTTTTATTAGACTCATGGTGACCTGGTGGTCTAAGGGTAAGGTGTCAGACTTCTATGTTGGCGGCCGGGGTTCGATCCCCGGTCCCGGCAAAGATTTATCTGATAACCAATCCCTTCCTTCACCTCTGACAAGACATCTTGTTAATGTGAGGAATGCCAGGCCTCCACCGTGGTTCGGATTCCACGTTAAACTGTAGGTCCTCCATTTCATCTCACAATCACCCTACCATTACACATTAGCGTAAGTGCGTATAACCCGAACGGGTAGTAAGACGCGGTGCTAATAATAATAATAATATTAGACTCATCCTTTGTTTACATTGCTTTTTAATTTTATCTATACACACATGAGTACAGTGAGTCCCTAATATAAGTGTAGCCTATTTACAGTTCTGGATTTAAGTGGGGGGGAAGGGGGGCTTCGGGGCTTTATGATCTTTAAAGTTCATTGCAACACTTACAAAAGTACGCCACCTGTCCCTATATTGAGCTAGCTCTATCCAGTCGACCTCATTACACCCTATATCCCTCAAGTTCATTTTAATGTTATCCTCCTATCTGCGTCTAGGTCGTCCTAAAGGTATCTTCTCATTGGGTTTGCAAGTCATTATCCTGAACAAGGTTCTAGATTCTCCCATTCGCGCTGCCATTTTCTGCCCACCGTAATCTGTGAGACTTGTTTATCCTTACAGTGTCTTGTGATGATTACAGGGTATGTAACTAGCCATTATGTAACCTCCTCCAATTCCAAGTAGCCTCATCTATTTTTGGGCCAAATATCTTCCTAAGCACATTGTTTGAGAACACCCTGAATTAGTTTTCGTCATTTAAGGTAAGAGTTTACGTTTCGCACCCACAGAGAACACCCGGTAAAATTAGGCTTTGTATATTCTGAGTTTTACATTCCCTGACAGCAGGTAATATGCCAACAACTGACAGAGTTATATAGCATCATGCATTTCCAGGCTGTATTCTTTTCTTAGTTTCCAATTTAATTTCGTTATTTTATTACTAGTTAAGATTGTTCCTAAATATTTAAACTCGTTAATCCTGTCAAATTGTAATTATGTTATTCGCAATAAGTTCTAAATTATCGTTCCCAAACTTTGTTTTCTGTGTGATTTTACTTTATATTTTCGGCGTTCATTTGTTAACCTATTGCCTTACTACAGTAGCCCCATGGCTTCTTTGGTGCTGACTGACAGCTCATAGCTGACAGCTGATCGCTTTGAAAATTTACCAGACCAAATTATGTATCCCTACGCCGAACCAAATAATCTGCAAAAACATGTGTTTAGCAGCTGTCACTTCTGACAGTAAAAATTTAGGTACATACCGAAATGTTTACGGTCGGAAGTCAGCTGTGAGCTGTCAGTCAGCACCAAAGAAGCCACGGGGCTACTGTAGCCTCTAGTAAAATTCTGCTAGTAAAACCAATAATAATAAAAACGAGTTTAACAACAACTTAGTATGAACGAGAATATTTAGCCCAATTTTGTAGCCATGATTACTAGCTTCCCCCTCCAATGGCACGGATTTAGTGTCTGTTTGTATATAGGTGAAATATATATATTATTATTACAATTAACAAAGCAATTATTAAACTTTTGTTTAATAATCTGATATCACTTATCTCGAAGGTTGAATATTAATGAATACACTGGTGTGAAGTTCTATAATTAAATACAAGATTACAAGCCCAGATTGGGGCAGCAGACGCAATATATTTACCATACTAATTACGCACTCTCTTATGTGAAACAAGTTCATGCGAGAAACATTAAAATATACAGGTACAGTAACCAAAGTCAGACTAGACAAGTAATTGCCCTCAACTTGCAATTAACACAACATTAGAGAAACAATAAGGGTTATTAAGAGGCATTATAAAGTACTGCGTGGTGTGAAATATTAAACCACCTGTTGAATATTTAGTGTAAGGATGGAAACTAAAATAGAACGTATTTTTAAATGGTAGCATTAGTTAGAACATATCATTTTAAATAATACCAGTAATCAATACTTGCATTCACAAAACATTTTTATAAGTATTATGTATTGTTAATCATATCACTATGACAGGATTATTTATTAAAATGTCAAAGTTTCACTTTAGTCACGAGACACTCTCATAGATAGACGTGTGGATAAAGACGTTAGTTTCTGGTTTCCTGGTTTGCCAGTTTGAGGGTCGAACTAAGGGCGATTTTAAAATAATCTCCCCCTTTACCCTTACGCAAATATAGTTCGGATTCCTATGATTTTGTGCCCTATTTATATTTTATCTATTAGGGTTAATTTTATACAACTGGAACGAGTATTAAAACGTGGAGCACAACAAAAAAAAAAAAAGAGGGAGAGGAGACGAAACTCGAAGTCATACCAACAATACAGACTTGAAATGAAATCTCCACTGTTGCCGGCTCTAAGAAAACAAATGAACATCAGATCATTTCAAATTTCTAATTTTGCGACATATTTATGTACATATTATGTTGGTTAATACTACATAAACATATGAGTTCTAGCCATAACGGAGTAGTAAAACCTAAGGTTCACCGTATCCACGCAGTTCACATAATAAGTGCACCTTTTCCCCGTCCGCACGCAACGTCTTGCCTGTAACGTCTTGACTGCAACGTCTTGCCTAACGTAGTACTAAGCCTTGCGTGTGAACCATACTTTATAGGTGAGTTCATCTTCTATCTCGGATTGGCTAGTTCTTGCTGCTAATGTTGTTTGTGTAATATTTGTTGAGCTATCTCAGGACTAAAACTCACGGTCAGCGGGTTGCATCCGTCACATGACACACATCCTACTGGACTACATGTCTCAAATACATTTATATTACTATCCAGCCTGCTGTCATACACGCACACAAAAAATATTAGTTTAATTTGAGGGCGTGCATACTCTCAATAACAAAATAGCCTTTAAATTATTTCAAATTGTGCAATATACTTTTTATCCCGTTAAATTCTGGACTGGAAATTTGTATTTATATAATTTTTTAAATATTTGAGTATTTCGATAACCCATGTAAAACATCTGAAAAATATAGGTTTTTTAAATATTTTAAATATAAAGAATCAAATACCTACATTTCTGGTCACGTGGATTGGACATCAGCCTCTTATGGTCTAGTTTTCCGGTGTTGGGGAGATCAGGGTTAGAGTTTCAGCTGGATATACAGAAGTTGATTTTTCCTAGATGCTTTCCCACATCCCTTTCTCTCAAATGTAGTTACATTTCCTCATATTATCTTCCTCGTCCGTTACCCACTACAAGGATTAAACTGGGCATAGTCCGGATGGGTAGTAAGACGTGATGTGGCTTGCAGCACTGCTGTATTTGTCAGAGAAAGGCTAACTCTAGAGTCCTTTTTCATCAAGGCTACCTTTATGGCTCCACAAATAGGTTTAAAAAGTCGTAAATTAACTAATGTCACTTTTTCACGTAATGTTTTTACTAATAAAACCCAATCTATAGAATTGTTAAAGAAAAAGAACCCTGTTGGATTCTTTCGGCTTTATTTTGGCGTGGTGAATGTGAGGAATGCCAGGCCTCCACCGTGGTTCGGATTCCACGTTAAACTGTAGGTCCTCCATTTCATCTCACAATCACCCTACCATTACACATTAGCGTAAGTGTGTATAACCCGAACGGGTAGTAAGACGCGGTGCTAATAATAATAATAATAATAATAATAATAATAATAATATTTTGGCGTGAACTATATTTTGAAATGACACATCGTAGAATTAAATATTGCGTTAGAAATGAATATCTGCCCGGTTAGTTTTTCACTTACCGAGGCTACCCCCTTGACATTCACTAACTAAATAATAGGATAGACACCCATTTTGGTGGCCGCACGGTCTAAGGTGTCAAACTTAAAAAAAACCTAGACTGGCGATGACGGGAAAATTGTAGTTTGATCCTGGTCGGGTGTATTGAGGGTGTTTTTTCCTAAATTGTTCTCTACTCTGTCCCTCTCTCCTTCTCTCTCTCTCTCTCTCTCCAGGCAAACTTTCTCCTCTCGATCACATTAGAGTAGTTACAGTAGCCCCATGGCTTTTTTTGGTACTGACTGACAGCTCATAGCTGGCAGCTAAAAGCTTTGAAAAGTTAATAGACCAAATTATATATCCCTACGCCGAACCATATGAACTGCAAAAACATGTGTATAGCAGCTGTAACTTCTGACAATCAACATTTAGATATATACATAAATATTGACTGTCAGAAGTCAGCTGTGAGCTGTCAGTCAGCACCAAAGAAGCCACGGGGCTACTGTAGTAAATGGGCGTATAAACCGAACGGGTAGTAAAGCACCATACTGAAAAATAAAACCGATTAATATACAAATAGTAGATATATTGGTCACCATCATCCGGTATCAAGCCATATTACTGAGCACCACTACACTGATGACCCAGAGACAAAGGTAATCCTAATATTATTATTAGCACAGCGTCTTACTATTATTATTATTATTATTATTATTATTAGCACCGCATCTTACTACCCGTTCGGGTTATGCGCACTTACGCTAATGTGTAATGGTAGGGTGATTGTGAGATGAAATGGAGGACCTACAGTTTAACGTGGAATCCGAACCACGGTGGAGGCCTGGCATTCCCCACATTCACAAGATTTCTTGTCAGAGGTGAAGGAAGGGTTTGGTAATCAGATAAATCTTTGCCGCGGCGTCTTACTAACCACTCAGATTATACATACTTACGCTCATGTGTAATGGTAGGGTGATTTGTGAGATGAAATGGAGGGCCTACAGTTTAACGTGGTATCCGAACCACGGTGGAGGTCTGGCATTCCACACGTTCACAAGTTGTGGTTAATACATGTCTTGTCAAGAGGTGAAGGAAGGGTTTGCGAGTATTTTGCCCTGGACCCCCAGCACAGAAATCTGACACCTTACCCGTAGACCTCCATTCCACCTGGTAATCCTAATACATGTCAAGCTAGTTTGTAAGTGTGTGCTTAAATAGCCTTTTGTAAAATAGACCCTATTAATAACAATGTTAAATATTGTATATTTCTTAACTTATGTAAATAACATATTTAGTATAAGTAAAAATAAAAAATCAATTTTTAACGTCTAAGTTTTTTGTGAGCTTCGTGTTATATTTTATAACAAAATGGCTGCCTGCCAAATAAATTAAACATTGAGTAGCCTATATAAAAATACATGTTTCTTCTAATTTGGTCATTTACAGCAAATCTATTGTGTATTTTATTTTACTAATTAACTATTAATTTATATATTACATCGGGGTTTAATATTAATCTTGAATTCTAACAATCCTTTAATCTTCTAGTTTTACTCCCTGTTTGATTGCGATATAAAATGACCTCTAATGACCTGCTTTATTCAAAGATCCTGTGTAATACGGATTTAGAGTTGATAATAAAAGCAGTGTTTTATATAAAACAAAATTCAAAGTGAGATTAACCCACACGATTTTTTTTTTCGGTCCCGAGCTGAAATCTATGTACTTTCACTCAAACCAGACACGCACACGAAGTTATCAAAGGCAAAATTAGTCTAGATATAGCGAGTAATGAATGATAACTAGTTTTACCATTTCTGTCATATATATAACGTAATGTGGGGGTGTAAATAGCTATGATTAAATTCTGACCGGTTTTAATGAAGGTTTTTTTTACCATGAACTAAAGTATGAGCTGGGATTAACTGCGAAAATGGTCATTGATTCGCGTAACGTTTTGTGATCGCTTTCCGCGTGGTAATTATTCAACGAATGACACGTGGATATTACCGTGATTGAGAATGCGAGAGGATACTATCTACATGGTTTATAAGCTTTATTGCGTATAAACCGAACGGGTAGTAAGACGCAGTGCTAATAATAATAATAATAATAATAAAAGCTTTATGATATTTTTTGTAAATTGAATAACTTATATAGTACGTACTAATTAATCATTAATATTTTTCTGATTCAAACTAGACCGAAAAAAAGAAATCAAAGCTTAAGCTAGGTGGTAATATAAGCGTTAATTGTTTGTTACCTGATTCAGTGGCCACATGGTCTAAGTCACTACTTTCATAATAGACTAGCCGGTGACCTGGTGGTCTAGGGGTAAGGTGTCAGACTTCTGTGCTGGGGGTCCGGGGTTCAATCCTCGGTCCTGGCACAGATTTATCTGATTACCAAACCCTTCCTTCACCTCTGACAAGACATCTTGTGAATGTGGGGAATGGCAGGCCTCCACCGTGGTTCGGATTCCACATTAAACTGTAGGTCCTCTATTTCATCTCACAATCACCCTACCATTACACATTAGCGTAAGTGCATATGACCCGAACGGGTACTAAAACGCGGTGCTAATAATAATAATAATAATAATGATAATAACATAATAGACTAGACCACCGATGACGGGGTTAGTTTTATTTGATAATTTTTTTCCAAAATGGTTTTCCACACAAATCTGGGTACATTTCCACTAAATTAAACTTTCCTTATCTCTTTCTCACTAACGTAATTAGTAAATATGCGTATAATTTGATCAGGAAGTAAGACAAAAATTATAAAATTTCGTTTCTTGCAACAATTTGTTCTATATAATGACCCCTCAAAGTGAGGAAGTATTGTGATCATTACCGCGTATTACTAACTGATACATATAGATATATATTCCCCGACATCAAAAAAATTCCCCAACTCTTCCCAGGCTTCCCCGTTTTTACCTACCTGGATCCACCATGTAATTCTCAGTCCTTTCCTTTACGGCACATGGCATATTTTCATATTTTATTTGTATAAAGTGAGGAATGCCAGGCCTCCACCATGGTTCGGATTCCACGTTAAACTGTAGGTCCTCCATTTAATCTCACAATCACCCTACCATTACACATTAGCGTAAGTGCGTATAACCCGAACGGGTAGTAAGACACGGTGCTAATAATAATAATAATAATAATTTGTATAAATATTCATTTGATTCAAGTTTTAAAAACTGTCCAGCCATATCAGATCAATATGTTTATTAATAATAATATTTAGCACCGCGTCTTACTACCCGTTCGGGTTATACGTTTTAAGTACTAATTATTACTCTAATGGATTAGGAATTGGGAAGGTTGAATTAGAGGAAGTGAACCCGCATTTGCGTGGAGGGAGAGTGGAAAGTCATTTTAGGAAAAACCACCACCAGTTCACCCGATCGAGATTCGAACCTCGATCTCCCCGTCCTCAGCAGTCAAGCTCAACACGACAAGCGCGTTAGCCAACCACGCCAGCGAGGCGGGTAATATGTTTATTAACTTAAGTTAAATTAGGTGATTTCAGTTTTTAATATAAATATGAAATATTTCCTTAACAAAAACTGGTCCTGAAGTGGACATATGTATGGTATTTCCGTGTGAGGCCCTCAGGTATTTCAACATGTCGACAGAAGCGGAAGTGAGCTCAGAGAGGTGGCCCGGATGTGCGTATCGTGGTAGTGGTTCTCACTCGACTCATTTGAATAATTTCAAGCTGAGCCACGGCATGTACCTCCATGAAGTTTTTTTATTATTTATCTCCACCTCCCCCTTCCCCCCCATTTTTTTTGTCACCTTGGAATAAAATGTATACTCGACGTGAGGAATACATTTTTACTTATCTTATCAAACCTCATGTAAGCTTTTGTTCTTTATTTTAGCTGAATCTCAACACTCCTTCAAGAACACACATACGAGATCGTAGATAAGCAAAACAAACTGCCTGCATATTAAACCCAACTGTTTTAATAAGCATAACATTACTCGGTTAATATCATGTACGCTTCAAAGATTATATTCAACCTTAGGTGAACTGGTGGTCTAGGGGTAAGGTGTCAGACTTCTGTGCTGGCGGCTGGGGTTCAATCCTTGGTCCGGGCACAGATATATCTGATTACCAAACCCTTCCTTCACCTCTGACAAGACATCTTGTGAATGTGGGGAATGGCAGGCCTCCACCGTGGTTCGGATTCCACATTAAACTGTAGGTCCTTCATTTCATCTCACAATCACCCTACCATTACACATTAGCGTAAGTGCGTATAACCCGAACGGGTAGTAAGACGCGGTGCTAATAATAATAATAATAATATATTCAACCTTAGCGTGCAAATCGCAATAGTTCTTGAAACGCTTTAATTAAAATAAAATAAGTAAAGATTGGCCATGCTGAAGTGTTTAGAAAATGTGATTAATAAGTATTGATATAAAAATTAAACAAGAAAGCTGGTTTTATCTGAAATATAGAGAGAAATGTTTTGAAAAAAACAAATAGGTACCGGTATCTTATCTTATTAATAAGTTATTATTTTAAAGAGTGGATATTTGTTTAAACACTAGTCAATAATAAGTAATAGTAATACTTATGTTAATAGCTAGTTTTATATATGTGTCTCAAATAAATTAATAATTAGATTATATGTGAAAGATAAGCCTATTCCCCCTCCCCCCAAAATCAAATTAGCTTGGTATAGCTCGGTATTATTTGTGAACGTGCTGTAAACCAGGTTGTATTAACATATGACTTCAAAACTAGGAAAGGAAAGTACAATACCAATCATCCAACCCAAGCACAAGTAATATATACATACGAGGAGTAAAAATGTACAAATTTCATAGTAAGGGTCTTATTTTACAGCTAGAAAAGATACTATAGCTACTTTAGTGTATTCATGTGTCAAGTCATTTGATCAGCAGTTTTCACATTTGATAGATATTATCAGTACTTAAAAATTAACCTTAATAATAACGTAATATTTTATAAATGTGGTCGGCAAAAAGGTTTGTATTTGTTAAAAGTGTTTTTCTAACAAAATTCTACCATATATAGACCCACTCACCAATAATACATTTATATATTAATTTTGGGTGGAATTTATCTCACATTAAATTAATCATGAGAAGGTTCAATTTTTTTTGCATGACGTTGAAAGTAAAAATACTGAAACAAAAAATATTAATAAAATGTGCTCATGTATGTTTAAAATGTTAGCTAAACTAATTGTCAGGATTAATTTTTAATTGAGTCACCGCCAAACATATACATTTAAATACAAATTTATAAATATAAATTACATTATTTAAGGCACTGGCCGGTAGCAAATTTGGAAAAGGAATAAATCATTAGTCAATCTCTTTGAAATTCTTAACAAATAGAAGAGAAGGTTAAAGTATGTCTCTTTCAATTAAAAAATATATATATAGTTTTAAATAATTTTAAAATAATTTAAAAAACTAAAGATTTTAAAAAAGAGGAAAACTTATTTTTACTATTTCACGAGCACAAGTTGATTGTTTAAACAGGTTTCTCATTTCGTATCAAATATTTTAAATATTTTAAAGTGGCGCCAACGTCCAGGTGAAATATGATGGAAACAAGATTAGAAGACAGGAGAAAATGCTGTCATTCCCCATAACCAGATTATCGACAATCCACCTAGATTCCTGTTAGCATTTTAAAAAGAAAAAAAATTAGAACTTGGAAGTAACCTAACACGTTAACAATATTAGAGCGTTGAACAAAGTTGGACACAAAATAAAATAAAATGGAAGTGAAAAGTGTTTTTTTTAATAGTTACTTTTAAAACATATAACATAGATTATTATAAAGTAAAGATTTTTATTATTATTAGCGTTCAGGTTATACGCACTTACGCTAATGTGTAATGGTAGGATGATTGTGAGATGAAATGAAGGACCTACAGTTTAACGTGGAATCCGAACCACGGTGGAGGCCTGGCATTCCCCACATTCACAAAAGTAAAGATATAATTAATAGGGAAATGTAAGGGACGCGAGAAAATCTAAGTTTTTTCCGTTTTTTCTTTCCTCCGAAACCTCCTAAAACCCTTGGAAAAAATGGGGGGGGGGGGGCATATTATAATTGTGCCTAGGGGCACAACATTTTTAAATCCACCACTGTTGGAAAGGGTTAGTGTCCTAAAGGCTATGTGAATCAAATAAAATTATGTAAAGCTTACCATACTGAGCTCAAATTGATTTATGTCAATTTAGCTATGGCTTGGAAAAGTCCGGTTATATTTGGTCACTTTAAGTGCGTGTCCGTCATGCGGGAAATGTCCTAAGCAACTGCTTTCTCAACGACAGACCATGGATGTTTGAGTTCTCTATTTTTTTTAAAATAGGCTTATATACCGTTTTCGTCTGACGTATCCAGCGCTGAAAGTGTATCAAGTAATGCGTCTTCCCCTTATTAGCATTGTTTTAATGAGTGAGGTATTTAACACCCCATTGTCCTTGCCCCAACTACAATGCCGGGACAATGGGAGAAACATTTCGGGTTCTCATCAAGGATGTTATTAATTTCACTCTGGTCATGAAGGTCAACGACTCAATTTTTAAAAGGTGGATGGAAGTCACCAAGGAAACCACGGACTTCTTCAATGTCCACAGTCTTAGCCAAAAACAAATAATTTAGTGAAGAGGAGTGGATTGAAAATTCAAACAATTAAAGGGCGTTATTTATTTCATAAACATAACATGTTAATTACTATAAACTACAATATTACTATCTAGAATTCAAGGAGAGAGTATTTATATATTTTAAGTTGTGTTTTATTCTAAATTTTCTTGTCTAATTGTGTTTAGTTATAAATTGTCGGGTGACCTGGCGGTATAGGGGTAAGGTGTCAGACTTCTATGATGGCGGCCGGGGTTCAATCCCCGGTCCCGGCATAGATTTATCTGATTGCCAAACCCTTCCTTCACCTCTGACAAGACATATTGTGAATGTGGGGAATGCCAGGCTTCCACCGTGGTTCGGATTCCACATTAAACTGTAGGTCCTCCATTTCATCTCACAATCACCCATACCATTACACATTAGCGTAAGTGCGTAGAACCCGAACTGGTAGTAAGACGTGGTGATGATAATAATAATAATAATAATAATAATAATAATATAAATTGTCCTGTGTTGATGTCTGTTATTTTAATTGGCTTGTCTAGTTTTGTTTGATTCTATCCATACTGTAATATCTAGTTGTTTTATTTGAATCTGTGCTAATTATCTATGTTTTATTCTAAGTTGTGTTGCTTATGACGTGTGTTTTATTCTAAGCTGTATTGTACTTTATTTTAGTCAGCGCTGATATGGTTTCAATCCAATATACTTCAATTATAATTATTTTTTCTTCGCTTTATCACAGATAATTTTCCAGCGATAACGGCAAAGGCTAAAGCTTACATGTTGGTAAAATTCATTAAATTACCGTTTGCTACAAATAATTTGTTGTTTCGTTAAGTTGAATTTTTGTTTTATATATTAAATTTTAGAAATCACTCGCAACCTCGGATCTTTGGTTTATCTACTAAACTGGTTTGTATAGCCCAATTTTAATATGAATAACCTTATCTGACAACTAGAAAAGGTTATAGATTTATTTTAACTTGAAGTAATACTTACAAAAGAGTAAAATATTATTGTTAAGAGCAAAAGATTATGTTTATATTTTCTATCAAATATTTTCTTCCTATCAAACTTTTGATATAGAATATATATCTTCCTGGATATAGGCAAAACAATAAATATACTCCTTCTAGACTATCTATATTATTATTATTATTATTATTATTATTATTAGCACCGCGTCTTACTACCCGTTCGGGTTATACGCACTTACGCTAATGTGTAATGGTAGTGTGATTGTGAGATGAAATGAAGGACCTACAGTTTAACGTGGGATCCGAACCACGGTGGAGGCCTGGCATTCCCCACATTCACAAGATGTCTTGTCAGAGGTGAAGGAAGGGTTTGGTAATCAGATAAATCTGTGCCGGGACCGAGGATTGAACCCCGGCCGCCAGCATAAAAGTCTGACACCTTACTCCTAGACCGCCAGGTCACCCACATTCCTTAATAGTTTTAATGACCCGAAAGAAACAAAACCCGTCTCAGATTTCAGTAACTTGTTATATTTATCTTCATCCGTTTCCAAATTGAATATGATTGCTATGTAGAGAACGCTTCCCGTCTCACAATTACAAATAGTTCGTTACTCTTTTAATATTATAAAAAACCTGCACTGGTATATTTTCGCATGTTTTGCGTGGGAAGTTAAGATAGATGGTATGCAAATAAATTAGAAAAAAACGCGCTATTATCCGTTATATGAAGAATTAGTCCCCTGTAATTGCTTCCTGGCTGTAAAGTACATATATATCAAGCCTCAATTTTTCTTAATTTGGTAAAATAGTGTTATGTCTTTCGTCATAAATCTCGTTTGTTCCTATTCTAATGGTGTGAAATTTGTTTATTACAATGTAATAAGAAGAAATAAGGTTTATTGAAGCAAACCGTTATAGTAAACATTATTTTTGTTTAAATACTTAATAAGAATGAAGATAATGTTTCAAATTGGGAAGAAAAATCGGGGCGAAGCTTGAAACATGTGAATAAAAGTCAAGGCGGAAGTCGATGATAAGTTTTGAAGATTTCATGTCACACTACTTTTAACTTTTAAATTATTTATCAAGCTAATTTAGGTAAATATAAAGTTTTAGAGAAAAAACAAAGGATACCATATGAATTATTATTCGATGCTTAGATACCTAATTTAATCAGCGGTTCGGATTACTAGATGTAATAAAAATATACATACTATGCTTAAATATATCATATTTAGTGAGACATTTAAAATATATTCATAATTTATTGAAGTTAACTTCTTTCGTCAAGATATTTCAAAGATGTGGAGGTTATTGTGTGTGTATGTGTGTGTGGGGTTAAGGGGAGTTAAAGTCAAAACGAAGATCTGAACTCAATTTGTACATTTTGAAACGTCACCCACGTAAAATAATTGATCAGATATGTATAAGAATTTATTTTAATACAATGTGTATTTCAACATAAATATTTCACTTGCATTAAGATTAATAGAGTACAGTCCAATCTTCGTAAGCAAATTCTTTTAGAAAATACAAATATATTTTTTTTGTTTTCAATAATATTTTACTATATTATTATTAGTATTATTTTATACGTAGGTATTGGTAATATACATCAAAAGTGATAGTTCCAGATTACATAACTTGACGCATAAATATGTGAGAGAAGATATAGTAGCTTTTTATACATTTCAGGTAAGGTTTTTCCTTGGAATTTCTCGTTTCTCATGAATGTTCTTACTCATTTTCAAATTTCAATTCTTTTAAGAATAAAAACTTGTATTTTTTTATCTCTAGGCATATTTTACATTTTTAATATTATTTAAAAAACCCTGATATAACTAAAGTTGTTATTAATACTAATGTAATAAAGATCCACCTAAAAGTGTACACATGGAAATTCATTTAGGTCATTTTATTTCAAGTTTGAGTAAGAATCAGGTAACACTTTTAAAAAAGAAGAATATGAAATGGCACTGTAAATTTTAATTTTAATGCAACTCTCATATCAGTCACTTTCGTGTAACTCATTAGAACCAACTTTGATTTGTAGATTATCTGTTCAACCGAGTTTTTTTAGGGGATACCCGAATCTACCCCTAACATAATATTGGTGGTTAAGAGGGATACGAACTCACGACAACCACTAGCACAGGGCTCAGACGCGGACTATTCGTCCAAAATATATTAGCTCGGTAAATCTACCAAACAAGGGGGGCTGGGAGGAGAACAGGGGGGGGGGAGGTTGGACCACCCGGCGTGTAAATGACGTGTCAATTAATTCGCGCAACCCGTTCCCCCGCCATTTTACAACCCCTNGGGGGGGGGGAGGTTGGACCACCCGGCGTGTAAATGACGTGTCAATTAATTCGCGCAACCCGTTCCCCCGCCATTTTACAACCCCTTACAACTCTTGATGCATTGCGCCACGCTGTACCTTACACGAGGAGGACAAAGACAGAAAGAGGGGGGCACAAAGAGACCGAGAGGGGGAGAGAGAAAAAGTAAAATATAGAAATATAAATAGAAACATCGAGACAAAAGAAAAATGATAATACAAAGAGAGGGACATAAAGATAAGGAGATAAAGTGAGATAGACAGGAAAACGCACACACACATACACACAGAGAGGAACCAATTGATACATATAGAGAGAGACGTACAAAAAAGACAGAGAAACGGAGATAGAAAAGGCAAGTAAAGTAGAGAAATATCGACTTACAGATATAAAGAAAGAGAAAATATTAAAGCACAAATGCATAGAAAGAAAAGAGAACAAATATAAAAGAGAGAGATATTGAAATAAAGTGGAATATAATACCTTTTTTAATAAATCCTGAAATCACTTCGTATGATCTATCTTCGTTGAAAGTAATAAAATAAAGCTTAGCAAATGATTCTATGTTGGGGAAAAAGACTCTCACAAAAAAACTTCAAATCCCAAAACAATCCGAGTAAAATACACATTTCAAAGACCTAGATTTATTATTATTATTATTATTATTGGTGTTTAGAGGCCCATCGACACACTGAGGTCATTAGGGCCTTAACATAATATATATACATAGTAAAATCTCCACAGGAGAGTCAAAATATTCACCTGTTTCTATAGAAAGGTGAAGACACAATGTAAAAATACAATATAAAAATAATAGATCTCAATATGAGAAAAATACCCATTTGGGAACACTCCATAGGGGTACTCAAATGGGCTCGGAGTAAGAATTGAGTGAAACACCTGCTTAAAAAAAACGCAGGTGTATCACGCCAATAAATAGACAAAACAAACATATTAAAACAATATATTAGCTAAAAAGACAAGACTAATATGTTAAAATAGCAGTCTGTTAAAAAACATGTAAAAGTATCTATATTTATTGTTTTAATAAATCACGACCACTCAGAACACAGCAGAGAGTGTGTCAGTGCTTATCGATGTCATAACTCACCATACATCCTTCCATCACAATAGCTCAATCTTACACAGCTCAGTTTACACTCCTGTTGATGACGAGGAGACCAGGGTTTCGAATTCTGGTCGGGTGCAAAGAAGGTGAGTTCTTATCAACAATTTCCCATCATCCCTTCTCGCAAATGTAAGTTTATTTCTCTTAATTTTATCTTACTCGTCCTAAATTAATGTAAGTATACAGATGACCCGAACACTAGTAAGACAAAGCTCAAAAAATATGCTTTGTATATAGATTTACACAATAAACTACATGTAAAAGGTAGCCTGGTGATATAGGGGTAAAGTATCAGACTTCTGTGCCGGGGGTCCGGGCCTCAATCCCTGGTCCTGGCACAGATTTGTATGATTACCAAACCCTTACTTCACCTCTGACAATACGTTTATTAATCACAACTTGTTTATGTGTGGAATGCCAGGCCTCCACCTTGGTTCGGATCCCACGTTAAATTGTAGGTCTTCCATTTCATCTCACAATCACTCTACCATTATACATTAGCGTAAGTGCGTATAGCCCGAACGGGTAGTAAGACGCTGCACTAATAATAATAATAAAAATAATACATGTAGAAAATCTACACCAAGAATAATTACCTATATACATTTCTTTTAAATTAAAGTACTAAAAAAGAAAGGACAATGAAAACAATAATGTCTTGATCAAACTCTTAGGAAGAGACATTAATAAAAAATGTCCCAAAAACTATTAACATTTAGATGTATTTAATTATTTATATA
>CABFVX010006228.1:3039-28182 GCA_902151425.1 Timema shepardi
AAGTTTAACCCCCGAAATAAAAAAAATTATTAACATTAAAATAATTAAGACAAATTTTAAAAAAGTTTGAATTTTTTTTATAATGGCTTAGAATATTGGGTTCGAATTGAATATCTAGGAATTGTTTTTCATTATAATTATCTTGTTTATAACTTTAAAAATGATTTGAAGTTGGTTTAAAATAGATGATTTACTAAAATTTAAAATTTGTTAAAAATATTTTAAAATTTGTAAATGAAAATAAATATTTCCCTAAGGTTGGTTTAGTGAAAATTATTTTTTAAATCTTCAAGATTAATACACAATATGAGAGAGTTTATGTATTTGTAACATAACATTTATTTTTAAATTAGTCACCTGACTTGGAAGTGTGATATTGTAACTTAAACGACTTTTCAAGCATTTTTTTTAAATGTCCGACTACAAAAATTAATACATAACTTTTAACGCGGTAATTTTTTAAAAAAACTTCATAATCATGTATATGAAAATATGTATTTGCACCTTTGGTATAAAAGATAGAACAACATTAATAGTAATACGAAATGTGTACCATATGTAAATAAGACCCTGTTGTAAATTTTGATGTGTATGCGTAAAATTCGGGAATGTTATAATCCCAATATAAAAAATGGGTGTGAATATTGGCCTCCTGGGATACACCGGCAAAATGTTTGTCAGTGGAGGGAACGCCTCTGCGGGGCCATTAGACTTGTGCCTCTGGGAGAACTGATGCATTGTTGGCTCACCGCCAAAGTGTCTGCGTTGCCAACGCCACACTGAGTCCACACGATAACTCTTTACGCGCCAGCTGTGAGCAACAGGTAGCCTGGGAGCTAATGTTGCCACTAATATACAGTAGCCCCGTGTCTTCTTTGGTGCTGACTGACAGCTCACAGCTGACTCCTAACAATAAGCATTTAGGTATATACCTAAATGTTGACCGTCAGAAACGACAGCTGCTAAACACACGTTTTTGCAGATCATATGGCTCGGCGTAGGGGTTCATCATTTGGTCTGGTAACTTTTCAAAGCCGTCAGCTGTTAGCTGTGAGCTGTCAGTCAGCACAAAATAAGCCATGGTGCTACTGTAGCTGCCGTCTAGACAAGCTTGGACTGTAACGGCTCATATCTCGTGAGTTGTGAGTTTATGGGACTCGAGAAAAGCCTATGTGCTTGTAGATTTTATAAAAAAAAACTATTACCCGTTTCGGTGAACGAATGGTCTAACGCGCTACTCTCGGCAGTAGACTAGACTAGCGAGGATGGGTAGATTTAAATTTTAATATTGGTCGGATGTACTGTACCAAAATGGTTTCCTCCCTCCCTCCACGCAAATGAAAATATAACTTTCCTAATCCCTAAAAAGCGTAATTAGTACATAAGCGTATAACTCTAACAGGTAATAAGAAGCGGTGCCAAAAAAAACTATTTTTTTTCCTGTATAATAAATCTAATGTCACTCAAGTAAACAAGTAGAAATAAGGTTTAATTTTCTTCACGTGGTGATATCAACGGTTGTTGAATATCTGTTATGAGCACAGCGGCATTAGATGACAAACTTTCTAAATGAAAAGAAAACGTAAACTAATCAAAACTAATCATCAAACTCCAGGACACCTATGACAGATACTCAAGAACTGTTATATCACCGTATGTGGAAAATTAAACTCTATGTTTCTACTCGAGAAATATTTTATTGATTTGTAAAAACAAATTGTTATAAAAACTGAAAAACTACCGCCATCGATCGGCAATTATTTATATCCCACCCTATGGTCAGTATGTTTGTGGTTTTTACTAAATAAAACTTATTTTGTTGACAAAAAGGTAAAATATGGTTTCACTAGATACTTTTTTTTATCCGTTTCACATAATAATATTCAACAGTTCTTGATTAATTGCCAAAAGCATAGTCGCATTTGACTAGCAATTTTTATTTTCATTTAAAATGTTTGTCTTATAATATCGCTATGTTCATGATAAATATTCAACATCATTCAATATTCTATATCATCACGTGAATAAAATTAAACTTTATGTTCATACTGAATCCGTATTGTATTTATTATGGCAAAACAATTTTTTTTCTATAAAAACCGCAAAAACACTGGATTTTTCTAGTTTCCCTTACACTAAGAGCCTAAGTTAACTCGAACAATTCTTACCGCAGAGAAAAATCACCGAAGACATTTTTCTTGGTTGAACAAGTCACAGGGTTTGTGAGTTTTGTACGAATCTACACTTAAAACATTTAAATCTTAAAGATCTAAACCACTTTTTTTTATGACTTCGCAAATCCCGCCTTAATAGTGTCCTTACATTCACTAACATAAACTATATATAAATTAACACTTCGATTTTTTTTAAAAATTAATATTATAATCCTTAAAAATTGGTGTTGAAAGACATTTTTTTTAATGCCGCTTTCTCTTGAAATATTTTTGGAAATTTGAAATTTAGGGGCCGTTGTTTATATTATATGATCTCATAAATTTTTGTTTATGAAAATGATTTGTCTGGAAATCCAAACACAATTGTTTGAAAGGATAGCTTCACGTTTTAAATATAGAGCTCCTTAATTAAATATTTACTGGATTTACTATCCCTGAGCTTTATTAAAATTTAATTAAAATCTATAGAGGTCATCCCTGCTAGCAACAGAGCTTCTGTGGACCCTATAATCTATATTCATAAAGAAGCGATATATAAATCAACAGGAACACTTAACAAATCCCAACTGTGCCATGAACGGCACAAACAAAGCAAACAACATATTAACCAGAGGTAAACGAATATTCAAAGACTATATTCTAGTAATATTATTTTGGACCAACTTTCAAACTATTTGTATTCTAAATCCTAATAACATAACATGAACAAAAAAAGAATATTAATTATACTCATGGTGACCTGGCGGTCCAGGGTTAAGGTGTCAGACTTCTGTGCTTGCGGCCGGGGTTCAATCCTCGGTCCCGGCACAGATTTATCTGATTACCGAACCCTTCCTTCACCTCTGACAAGACATCTTGTGAATGTGGGGAATGCCAGGCCTCCACCGTGGTTCGGATCCCACGTTAAGCTGTAGGTCCTTCATTTCATCTCACAATCACCCTACCATTACACATTAGTGTAAGTGCGTATAAACCGAACGGGTAGTAAGACGCAGTGCTAATAATAATAATATTAATAATGATAATAATAATAATTATTATATTCATATTAAATTAGTAAGGAGGAATATAATAAATATTCTCAAAGGAACGCTCACTACCAAACAGATATATTGAAAATCTTAAATAGGAAATATTAAAAAGGATAGATATAATAAAAAGATAATATGTTGAAGATAAAAATGAAGATGAAAATTGACGAAGACAACAGGGAATATTTATTCACTAAAAAATGCTATTAATAAGTGGTTAATACTTGAATGACCTCTAACACAACCAATTAGATTAAATAAGGCAATAAGAGGTCTAAATAAGAATAATAGTTTAACATTTTCATCTTCATTTTTATCTTACACTCACTTTCTTTTTATTATAGCTATCCTTTTTCATTGTTCTTATTTAAGATTTTCATTATATCTGTTTGCTATTGGGCGTTCCTTTGAGAATTTTTTTTAATGTTTAATTTCTTCTTTGATTAAATATAAACTATAGTATTGTAACAAACTTAAATTATATTAATGTAATTATAAATATAAGCCATATTATTGCTAGCAGCCAAATTATGTAAATTAATTTTTTTTTAATTTCACTCCATCCCCATATTCTTTTAGGCAACTACACACATGATCAATTCCATTATTGGGGTGGTTAAGAGTAAGGAACAATTGGGAGTAAATGTACCCACGTTTTTGTGGAGGGAGAGTCTTAGGAATAAACAACCTAACTACACCCGACTGAGATTCGAACCCCAGCCCCCCGAATACCGGGAAAATGTACTAAATTGTCTTGACAGGCTACGATCTCATCGGCGTGGGTAGCTACAAATCAAATGGAGTTATAACCCGCCTCGGTGGCCACGTGGTCTAACACGCTACTCTCGTGTTGGACTAGACTGGCGATAACGGGGAGATCAAGTTTCGAGTCTCGGTAGGGCGTACTGAGGGTGGTTTTTCCCAAATGGTTTTCCACTCTCTACCTATCCACGTGAATGCGGGTGCACTTCCTATAAATGTAACCTTCTTAATCTATAAAACCATTAGAGTAATTAGTATATAAGTGTATAGCCCGAACGGGTAGTAAGACGCAGTGATAAAAATAATCAAATATTCCAAAATAACAATCATTTTGAATATCAACTTCCAAACAATTTATGTTTTAAATCCAAATAACGAGTTATTAAATAAACAAATAATTCTCACACAAAGCCAAACATCAAACGGTTTAATCTAATTTATTCGTACATAAAATATAAAAAATCCTACTTTCATTATGTCAAACATTTTAATTAATACTAATTATGTACGTACATTTAATTGCTTTAATAAATTTTAAAATTATTAAATTAAAGTTATTGTTTTAATCAGATAGAATGACTTAGTTATGACAAGTAAATAATTGAATGTTTATAAAAGTGCTAAGTGCACTTGTGGAGTTAAATGCTAAAACCGCTTCAATAGACTTAAGTTCCTCACCGTTGGTTACGCGGTCCATGTCGTCAACCTCGCCATATAAGGGTCGAGTTTCAAATACTTGTCGGCTGCATTGGGATTGTTTCCCCCCAAAAAATGCTTCATTTTGGTTTTCTAATATAATCCTCAAATAAATTCGAGGGATTTTCTTATATAGGTATGATTTTAATACAAATATGGGATCCCCCACTACGACCTGAGAGTAGTTGCTGAATGAGCCTAACATTTAGTACGTGTGACCACCGATACGAGTGTGAACAGTAGCTATCTCTTTCTTCATCTGTGGATCTGTCTTCAGATAGGTATCAAATCGATGTCTTCCATCTTCCTCTGCCCTGAGCATCTTCTTTCATCATTTTATAGCCTCTTTATTTATTGATATTTGTAAGCATTCCAAACCTTCCTCTTCCTCTATCTTCCCCTCCACGATCCTCTTCATTAAGAAATCCTTACGTAGTGTGTGGCCCAAACAAGAGGTTCTCTCTTTCTTATAACCCCCTCAGGCTTCTCTCTTCTTCTACCCTACTCACCACCTCATAATTCCTCACCATGTTCATCCAATTCACATTCTTAACTTTTCTCTATCAAATGCTAATTTCAGTGTATTATAATATATGTATATATATATATATTATATTAATGATACAAACATTTAATTTCACCTTTATGGGATTTAGGTGACCTGGTGGTCTAGAAGTAAGGTGTCAGACTTCTATGCTGGCGGTTGGGGTTCAATCCCCGGTCCCGGCAAAGATTTATCTGATTACCAAACCCTTCCTTCACCTCTGACAAGACATCTTGTGAATGTGGGGAATGCCAGGCCTCCACCGTGGTTCGGATTCCACGTTAAACTGTAGGTCCTCCATTTCATCTCACAATCACCCTACCATTACACATTAGCGTAAGTGCGTATAACCCGAACGGGTAGTAAGACGCAGTGCTAATAATAATAATAATAATAATAATAAAATATATCAATACATATACATGTTTCGTAAAAAAGAATAAGGTGTGAAATAAAACTTGGTTGATAACCACCGAGTGATATATTCACACGTCTACGAGCGGGAAGAAGAAACGCTTTGTAAATACTTATTTCGTTCTTGACGCTTGTAAAATATACGATCAATTTGTTCCAAAGAGAGAGAAAGGATGCCATCGCCTTCAAAGAGGAAAGTTAAGTCGAACCAAATGACTTCCACTAGGGGAGCTTATTGGCGTAGAGACAAACAAGAAAATACGTCTCGTTTCCGAGGCGGTGGGGGGAAAAAAATGTCAGCTTAGTGCTTCTAGTTGGCAACTTTCCAATATAAAAGTGGAGGGGGGGGGGAAGTATCCCCCTCACTATATTGAGGTCACCCAATGGATGAATAAGAGGAAGCTCTGGGGAATATTAGCACTGTAGCTTATTGCGGGAAACCATAGAGAATGAGAGAAAACTCGTAATATTGGAATTTCCCGAAAGAGAACAATAAAGTTACCTTTCAACAAATCCCAAAAAACACTTAAACAATCAAAATAACAAATAATAATCATTTTAGTTAATTTTGATTGGAGTAGGCTTGATATTTAATTATTAAATATTAAATATAAATTAACCGATTTTAGTTTTGCTATTTAATTGAACTGACCGATTTAAAGTGAAGCTGTATTACTTTACTTTAAAAAATGTAGACCCCAATTAAAAATTGATTGATGGGTTGGTTGATTGATTGATACAGTATTCGTTAACAACACATAGATTAGGGAGGCTGGGGTTTACATATTTGTTAAGCTTACATGAAATTACTTAAATTGTTTTCACTATCAAACTTATAAGATTATTTAAAACTGATTTTTATTTTAATCGGAAATAAATAGATTAGAAAATAAATAAGAAAGCAAAATAATGGTACAGTTAGACATTTATTGTAATTTTTTTATTTTCTCTTGAGTGTATCTCACTTTGGTGACGTCACTAGGGTGAATGTGTTCAGTCAAAGAAGAGAGAAATAAATTCTCTTTCCTGTTTTGTAAATAAAGTCAAATAAACTTTTCTCAAAGAAGGAAATAGGAAGAGTGTTTGTTTGTTCCAATGGAGATGTCACTTGGTAGACTTCTTCTTTAGTGCACAGCCCAAATGTTGCATTGCAGCAATTCTCTATACATGTCTTCTTACTACTTCTTTTTTATATCTTTTTTTAATCTTTCAATTCACACATCCTACGTACAACACGATTTGGTGCATGTATTCTTTCTCACCTGTTTCTACCTTCAATAGAGTCCTCCGTTATTGTCATTAATAGGCTTTTTTCCTTCACCTCTGACAATACATCTTGTGATTGTGGGGAATGCCAGGCCTCCACCGTGGTTCGGATCCCACGTTAAACTGTAGGTCCTCCATTTCATCTCACAATCACCCTACCATTACACATTAGCGTAAGTGCGTATAACCCGAATGGTTAGTAAGACGCGGTGCTAATAATAATAGGCTTTTGCGGCGCAGTATTTGGCAAATCAGCTGACCAAAGGTCTCACTTGAATTTGACGACACATTCTTCTCGATTCCTCTACCTCAGTGCACACCTCCTCGTTCGTAAATTTGACCGTTAAACACTTCTTCAGCTTCCTCCGGTAGCATCCGGTTTCCAGTGCTTTAGACCTCCCTCTTCTCCTCCGAGCCAAGGGCTCAAAGTGTCCATAATATTATACCCATATAAGGGCAACCTGGCGAACACCTATATGAGGAGGATGCAGGCATTCCAGGACCATTGTCTGAGGACAAATTTGGACGCCTCCCTGGTACGTTTGCCACTTGACTATATGCCGGGACTAGGAGATGCTAACCATAAAATACCACTTCCGGAAGCTTGCGCAAGCCTTCTACGACAGGCTTTCTGGTGCCACCAATCCCCTTATCCGAGGGCTTGGTAACTACGTCATCTACTCTGGTGGGTATTCACGATGTCCCAAAGCCCTGCTCGGATGAGAGATAAGTGTAAAACAGTGATCAGAGGGATTCTCCTACTCAACTCTCGTATCTCTAGAATTCTTATTCGGGTTTGAACTTTATCTTTCTCCTCACTAATATTAATATGTATTTTCCTGTTTCAGAACCTCCTCGGAATGTGACAACCCAATCCTACAGCTTGGTCAACATCATGTTTGGACCAATTGGTTGGTGCATGATGGGATATTCTTTGGTTCGCCCCCTTCCTGGAGCGTTAGAGCATACCAAGTTGCGTCTGTGTCGTCCGTGTAAGTCAACATTACAGATATAAGCGTTCAACATATTTTTATTAAAATCCAATTAAAATACCATCCAAAGTTCCGTGCAGTATTGTCAGTGACATGATCAAACAAATTATTTGTAATGATTTTTAGAATATGTCAGTTGAAGATAGTAAGCAGCTTATCATTAAAAAGAAAAAAAAGAATTATATCATTAGGTTTGTGATTTATATATGAGAGAAACTATATCATTAAATAATTACCGGTAAACACCTGCAAAAATTTTGCACATACAATCCTCCTCCCCCCTCCCAAAAATAGATCAAGTCTTTTGTTGGGTTGTTGAAATTAAATACTCAGTGAAGTGTGTGCACAAAATAGCAAAGAGAGTTTATTTTCGGTAATTGATACAAAAATATTGTTAGATTTTTTCTTTTAACCTAAATTTTAAACAAACAATGTGTTTTAACGTAAGCTGAGTATTCTATGTCAGAGGTCGGTAAAAAAAATCCTATCACTTATATCTTATTCATCGCTGTAGGCTTCGTATTAGTTGATAAAAAGGGATGTTGACAACAGAAATAATATATCGCTATTTTTATAAAAAATTACCAGTTATTGATAAATAACTTTGTATCCGATTATAGCCTTTTAAACTTGATGAAATACCATTATAAAATGACTTTTAATCCTCTGACAAAGTGAATGCTAATGTTTTAATTTATAATCTTAGTGTTTTAATCATATATGCAGAGGTTTTGATAAGGTCAAATTTTCAGGGATTTTTTTTTATTGTGGCCAAATTTGATTAAGTTTAACCAAATTATTAGTTATTTTATTTATATTGATATTATCAACAAAAATTTAGAGATTAAGATCATTTTATTATTCAATTCACGTATGAATACATGACTTTATGTCTAATAACATTATTTTGCTGTCAAACAAGGTCCATACTCTAAGAGAAAATATAGATAGTTATTTGCTGTACTTAACCCACTTACTTGATTGAATATCAGCGTACTTTATTTTCTAAAAAAGAAAAGAAAATTGTCACCATTGTGGAACTTTTCATAATTTCTTCACGCTAATAATGGTGAGCTTCTTCTAAACTACCCTCCTCAGCCCTGTCTTTTAAAGGCAGTATAACACTCTTGTAATAAAAAATTTAATATGTATAGGACCTAAGTATAAAAAAACAACCCTTAATCCAAATACTCAGAACCAAAAAAACACACAGTTATTGAAACACTTAAAATTGATGAGTTTCTTCACACTAACGAAAGCTTTTTCTTCCTCTCCTGAATCTTCCATGAAAACCTCTCAAAAAGAAGTAAGATTCAAGACAATTCCTAAAGTAGTAAAAGAAAAGAACAAGAGTTTGGTTCCGAGTTTTTGGAGAGAAGGATGACGAGTTTACGGGCGAGTTGACGTCATCCGACGGACAAAAGCAAAGAAGAGGATGATTTAAGGACGGTGCCCATCCCAGAAGGAGCCAGCCATATAGAAAACAAATTCTCCACCCACCCTCCCTACCACCAATCCCTTTTCCCCCACAAACACACAAAAAACAACCTTCCAGTCGATAAGGTTCCTGGAAAATAAAACCACTTGGGGTAAATAAAGCTGGAGAAATAAGCTATGTCATTAAACAAAAATGGAAAGTGGGATGTCTGGAGGCTTCTTTAAATAATACACTCCCCCCCCATGCGTGCTACATGTTCATTAATTATTTCCTATACTCCTCAAGGAGAAGGTTTAATGAAGTCAACTGCCAAGGGCACAGGCACAGACACTCGGTGTTTTTTTGTTGTGGTTTTTTTTCTTCTCTTCTTGAGCCAAGTCGAGTCCTTGAACACTGGGGAGTATTGGTTGCAGTTGTTATCCGTCTTAGCAGCACTTCCAAGTGAAAAGACTCACTTTCAATTTGTTGTCCGCAAAAGGATGGGGGTCCGAGCCATGGGGTGGGTACTCTTATACGACTAGCTGAACCTGTAAACTAGTTTAGGGCACTATCACTAGGAGCATCTTGCACTAACGTCAAAGAGAAATATACATGCACGGACGTGAAGTTCATAGAAAAGGATGTGTGTAGTCTATGTAAAACTCGCCCGTATTGTTTTGTTAGCAAATTGTAGTTTATTTTAAAGAAGGAGTTTAGCTAGACTTTACAGATTATTCTTTTTAAAAAAAAGTATTTATTTATAGAATAATGGATTTAATTACATTTGTTTGAACTTGATATAAGAATTGATTAACATTCTGCAATAGAAAATCCGTTGTATTACAAGTGTAAAGTCCCGTTTTGAATCTTTTAGTTTGTCACGATGCGGTTTTTTGAACACGTACCTGCGATTTATTTATTTATAATTTAAACAAATTTTATACATGTTATTTGATATTATTTTTATTTAGAAATTACAGAAATTTTATTTAATAGTGGAAACAAAGCCCATGCTTTAAATTTGTATTCACTTTATATATATATATATATATATATCCTAATGAAATTGCCATATTGGCACACGCACGTTTAGGCCGAATCAACAGTTAACAACTATTTCCAGTGAAAGAAAAAAAAAGACCAATTATCTAACTTCAATCTCAGATTTTGCCCAGGAGCTGCTGAGATCTTGCGGACACAAGTAAAACTACTTTTGGAATAACAACATAAACATATTAAAGTTTTCAAGTGAAGCATATTGCTCTATTTTTCGCACCTACACTGCGAGATTTTTCCTTTAATTATTGCGAGGGCTGTAACTAAGCAAAATGAATGTTCTTTACCATAGCCTTCCTGCACGTGTACGGAAGTGAAACAATATCAGTGCAATCACGGACATCCAGAAAGCAATGCACTAAAACAGAATCATTACAAGTTCTCAGTACTAACGCCGCAAGCGCTAGTGATGTGGTTCTACTTGGCAACATTAGAGTGACGTTTCTAAGCTCATCCTTTTTCTATGGTCCGTGCACATTACTGCATTTCACCGTCACATCATCGCATATTCTATGCCTAATATTTGTGGATAAAAAGTATGGTGTGACCATTGTGTAAATCTTTAAAAAAATAATCGGTGGTGAAATAAAAGCTTCACAAGTTAATTACGTATAGCTAACAGGTGATCACTAGTTTAGCTTGCTCAAGAAGATAAAAGTCTTCACCATATCATGTACCTAACGATTGGTAGCTTCGCCCGCCCTCCCACCTGATCCCTTTGTTACAAACCATGCAATTTGGCTTTCGGAAATATACCTACTCACAATGCGCACGCGCTAAAAATTCTAGGTTTCCAGTGAACGAGAGGAAAACTGCTAATCCAAGGTCAACAGTTATAGATCTTTAATGTTATGTGAAAATGAAGTATCTTGATTCTGTTTACCTGTTAAATTGATGTTTCGAACAGGATTATAACATGTGACAATTATGCGATTGCATTTTATAAACAAATTTTGACCTTAAAAAAACAGGGTTCGATGTTAATGCGATGCCGACGATTATTTGGCAAAATACAATAATTTATGTACTAGCTATCCCAACATCCCTCCAATTCTACCGCTTGTCCAGTTCCAATTAACCAACCTATTCAGACAAGTCAAAGGTATTTGAAGATCGTTTGCAGCTAAAAAAAAATTTACAAACCTCCCCTAGAATAGAAAGAGGACCATTGCATTATATGCTTGCTTTATAATTTGCAGTCTGAATAAGCTCTTTTGTGGGTTGGTTTATGGGAAGGGGGTGCGGACTCTACCTGAACCTGGCTTCGTGAAAACCGGTTTATTGACACTAGAAGGCAATTTTTATATGTTGTCTAGTTAAACAATCTTTAAAGTGATTTTTTTAATGCCTATCTGCTGTGACTTTGGACTGCATGTAGCGATCCCCGTGTTGAAGGACTAAATCTCTACAATGAGCACAGCCATTATAACCTGGAGGCTGGGGATGGTCCTTGTCTGTGGCAAAAGGTAAAGTTCTATAGTTCGATCCAAGATCGAGCTTGTGAAGTAAACCCTCGATTATTCTTGTGGGGATTGTCTAGTTTGAAGGTTATCCATACGAGAATTATTTTAAATTTGGTTTCAGGACTACGTGTGAATCTCGCTTCCGATTAAATTGTGAGAGTTCTGAAAGGTCTTTAATACCTTGTGGTCTGGAAAACCTTAATAACTATATTTATAAATACTTTTTTTGTTTGTTAAGATAATGTGAATGTAGGATGTGATGGGAAATTAAATGCACAATTATTGTTTATTTTAGCAGCGCGTCTTATTGCACGCTCTGGTGTTAAATTTAAATTTATTATTTGATTGAATTCAAAATATTCCTAAGAATCACACCTTTAGAAAGGCCAGGTAATCGAGAGTTTAATGTAGATCTATATGTCTCCATTATAGTACCCAAAGAGTTAAAACCTTCTGTCGGGTAGGTTTCTAATATAAGCTGATAATTTGACCACAATTTTTGAAGACATTCCCTGTTTATCTTGGACTGATTTTAACCCCAATTTGTAAATTTATTATTGTTAGCTGCAATGTCTTAAGACAGGTCCAGTCCTTTTGTCAGTGAACTTAGACCGCCAATGTGCCCTGTCCTCTGCCTCCCCCTTAAGGTTCCAGAATTTTCTTCAAGTCATCCAATATTTGAATCCTCCTTCTTCCTAAGCGCATATTCACCCCAACCTTTCCTAATATGTTATCAAACAGAAGACAGTTCTTCATAAATATCTGTCCGATCTAATTAATATTTATGGTTTATATTAGTTGCTGGTAGCTCCGACTAACCATAAATAAACAATTCATATTATAAGTGTATGTCATAATAATTAATGAAATTGAGATCTTCCCTTTCACAGTGATGAATTCGAGGCCGTAGGGGCCTTGGAATTGCTGCTTTTCCAGAATTAAATTAGTTTATAAGTCGTGTGATGATATAATCAAGCGTTTTAAAAAGTTCAATATATATAAATGTTTCATTAACGGGAGTATTTAACGTGCACTTTTTAATGTGCTTGATTATATCATCAGGTGACCTATAAACTAATATATATATATATGGATTATATAAATGGATTATATATATGGATTATATATACGGATTTTGTATATATATGGATTATATATATATGGATTTTATATATGGATTTTATATATATATATATATATATGAATTTTATATATATATGGATTATATGTATATGGATTTTCAATGTTAGTCAATTGTTAAGTTTTATTTTAGACTACTCTCCAAGCTGAGCTTTGAGATAATTCTATTGTTGATGTTAACGCTACAAGCTATAATATAAACAAGTGAATATCTTAAAGAGGCCTGTATAAAGGTAAACGAACCCTAAATATTCCCTCCGGTTGATACCTTTGTGAAGTAAAAACTCGTTGAACGTGAAGGAAACCTTTATAAAGGGTTTTACAGTTGGTGACTCGACAAGGTTGGCTGAGAGCGTCTCTAGTAAGCGTCGTGGCGCCTTGTAAACAAGCGGACATCCCTCTAGGCGTCAACAAACATACAATAACAGACCGGGGCATCGTATCGTCCCACTCTTTGTTGCAGTAACAAGGACACTTTACGGTGGTCACGCGTTTCCATGGCAGCCCTAGATTTCACCCGCAGGAATAAAGGTGATGTCCTAGCACTAAACAGGAGTACGGTAACATTAACATTTGGTTCTATTTGTTGTTTGTTTTAAATTATTTATTTAGTTTATTATTTATTTATATGAGATATTTAACGTACACTTTCTGAACCGATTGATTATATCAGCACACGAGGATTTCTATGAGCGAGAACGAAGGGGCATACCAATTTTGTCGGTAAAGATATTTTCACATACATTTCAGGGTTCTTTTAGACGCCATAATCGACATGGGACTGAAGGCTCTACTTCCCCTCCTAAGAAAGTTGTGCTACGGATTTTTATCGATCAAGAAAAATCCGTCGATCCCGGCTTGTTTTAGTTTGTTGTTTCTAACAACTTGACCTCGGTAGTATTGGAGCACACTGACCCGATGTTCGTTGGTTCAAACCCAGCTGAGGTTGATGAATTTTTTCTAGAGTGATAACAATCTTTAACACAACCTCCTTAGGAGGGTAGGTGGAACCGTCGGTCCGATGTCGAGTGTGGTGTGGAAAATAACCCTGGAATTTATGCGAAAATACCTCGGGCTGTTCTTTTTGGTTACTCATGTTTGTAAAGATCACGTTAATGGTTCCGGTCTACCACTCGTGTAGGGACTAAAGGGCATTAAATATCGGGGAAAGGGCTCATAGGCCATTAGGATATCACAATGTCTTGCGAGTAGTGTTACTCGTACTACTTGGTTCTTGTACAACTTGAAACCTGCCTCGGTGGCGTAGTTAGCTAACGCGCTTGTCGTGTTGAGCTCGACTGCTGAGGACGGGGAGATCGAGGTTCGAATCTCGGTCGGGTGAACTGGGGGTGGTTTTTCCTAAATGGGGTTCCACTCTCCCTCCACGCAAATGCGAATTCACTTCCTTTAATTAAACCTTCCCAATTCCTAATCCAGTAGAGTAATTAGTACTTAAAGCGTATAACCCGAACGGGTAGTAAGACGCGGTGCTAAATATTATTATTATTATAATAAAAGTCTAAAGAAAATAACTCATTGCCTTCGATCTCTTACTCAAGTATTCCTCATCAATCCCTGTCCTGGAGTTGCGGTGATTGGATGTCACTGAGCAGAACGGGCAGTGACAGTTATTAAAGTGGCTCAAATATATTCACGAGTAAAATTAGCGGTCACTTTTGAGAATTCGTGTCATTGTGGATAAAATGATTAAAATGCATGGGCTGAAGAATAAAAAAGCATATATGAATGAATGCCTGGATTTTGGTGAAGTGAAGGAAGTATGCAAAGATATGGAAGTGTGGAGAAAGTTAGTGAGGATGGTTAAGTATGGAGTTGTTTTTAGAGATATACGCACAGTTTCTTGCCTACTCCTCAAGGGAACGGCGTGATTATGTATGTATGTATGTATGTATGTATGTATGAACGTATGCTATGTATATAAAATACACACACATATATATATATATACATATACATATTAAAAAGGACAATGATTCCTGGAATTCTACGCAAACTCTTTTCATAATTCAAGTAGACACTTGATCACCGGGAATAATTCGGAAAACTTTTTAATTGAAATAATAGGTGCTTAACAATGGAAGGGTTGGAGGGAATTTTTAATTTGAGATTAAAATAAAAATAGGAGCATATATTATTCCTAGAACTCTTCCTTCAATTTTCAATTTATATTTCTAAAGTGTAAAGGTTATGGTTAAGAGCCGTATTTCAAAGTTGACACTTAATGCGTCAACGTGCCAGCTAGCTATATTCATATCATGTTAATTAAAAAAAAAACAATTTATTTATTATATTCTAGCCCTATTATGGTATTTCAATAAAAATATATAACATATCATTAAACTATGGTTAGAAAATGCCGAAGTTTCGCGTAGCTTTATTAGGAGATGCTAAAAATATCGTAAGTATCTTTTGTGAACCATGACACCGATATATTGCTGACTCCTAGAACTGTGTTTACAAAGTACATTTTTGTGAATTTTTGCTTTAGCCTCTTAGCTATATTTTGTTTTATTTCCATTTATTTTCAAGCAGTTAAAAATAAAACACCAATTTGCGCTTAAAGTCTCCCCCTTTACCCGACAATATTAAAATTATCGTCTTTTATTGTGCATTCTTTTTTCCTTCTTCTTATTTTTATTGCACATTCCTTCCAACAAATTCTTTGCGAGATCGCTAAATGACTATTAAAGTAGTTTCAGGAATTAAGTTTGGTCTTTAACGCGACTGGTCCTTTTCATTTGTCGTGGAAATGCAGAGCCATGGGAACAAACGGTTATCTTCAAGATTTTTTTTTTATTGTCTTGCAATTTTCTTTTCGGAAAACGGTTTGTTAAAGAATAGAAGCATGTTTATTAAGTTATACTTTTTATATAAACACCTCCTATAGAATTTATCAGTGATCAAATATCGATAAAAAATTGCATTTTCAATATATAAATAAGTAAATGTAAAAATTAATAAACATTGATATATTATCTTAGAAGAGGTGTTGAAAATATTAACACAAAAATCTCACTCGTTCTCGAGAAAACTGATATTTTCAAACGTATGATTTTCCCGAAAGAACTATCCGGTAACTAGCGCCATCTATGGTTTCCGTGATACATCTGTTCTAGTTTGTGCGCAAGGATACTTTGGTCGGTTGTGAAGCCACGCCACGCCTTTCACCCTCCCAACCACCATCCCACAAAATAGGTTTTAGACTTCACCTTGACAGGGCCAAGGGCCTTAAGCAAAATTTAAATAAAGATATATCACCCGCCTCGGTGGAGGTTGGCTAACACGCTTGTCGTGTCGAGCTCTACTGCTGAGGATGGGGAGATCGAGGTTCGAATCTCGGTCGGGTGAACAGGGGGTGGTTTTTCCTAAATGGTTTTCCACTCTCCCTCCACGAAAATGCGGGCTCACTTCCTCTAATTCAACCTTCCCAATTCCTAATCCATTAGAGTAATTAGTACTTAAAGCGTATAACCCGAACGGGTAGTAAGACGCGGTGCTAAATATAAATAAATAAAAATATCTATGATATATATATATATATATATGTTATACTGTATTTATGATCCTTGAGATAACATTATATATTTTAATTACTTTTGGGTTTAGTTTAATATAAAAATCGTAAAGACAAATATTTTATAACTATAGTCATTTTTAAATCCATCCATTCACATACTGTGGGATTTAGGTTTATCGGATTTAAAAATGATGAATAAATTAATGATACCTTTTTTTTACTATTGAGTACAATGTCTGTCATTTCATTTTTAATAATAATTGTTGAAATAATTGTCTAGCCCCGCGTCTCACTACCCGTTCAGGCGACACGCTTATGTACTAATTACACTCATGGTTTTAGGAATTATAAAGGTTATATTTATACGAAATGTACCCACATTTGTGTGGAAGAATAGTAGAAAGATATTTAGGAAAAACAACCTTAAATACACTCGACCGAGATTCAAACCTCAATCTCACCATCATTGGCAGTCTACTCTACTACAGAAGAAGCGCCTTGGACCATGCGGTCACCGAAGTGGGTTTAACTCCTACTGCTATCGTCTTTATAAAAAAATATTCGCTTTGCTCGTTGAGGCTCCACCCCAAATTCCAAGTGAGTTTTCATTGCAAGTGGATGTAAACTAATGTAATTCCAGAGCAGTTGTTTGATAGGTCTTACCGTTTAGCCACAAGATACCTCCAAAGAAAGGACTTTAAAGTTTCTCCGCAATTTTGAAATTTTTTTGGGTTCAACATTTTTAACTTTTTTGGAATTTTTCCTTCGGTTACAGGCTATACATTATAAGTGTGCCCAATTTCAAATTTCTAGCTAATCTGGAAGTGGGTAAACATTAATATCAGTGAGTGAGTCAGCCGTGTGGCTTTATAGTAGTATAATTTAATGTTATTTTACAAGCATCATCAAAATAAATCGAATATAAATAATTACATATTATTTCGTTATCTACAACAAATATAACTTAGATTATAAAAAAAAATCCTATTATTATTAAATTATAATTTTTACATAAATAACTAACATCCTATTTAATAAAAAAAACTTTTTTTAAATACACAAATCAGGAGTTTATTATTTCAAATATTTTAAAATAATATCAAAATAATTATGATAAAATATAAAAATATAATTTACCTATATACTATAATAACTTAATATTTAGCATGATTTTAAAACATTTGGAAGTAGTGTATAATATTAATATTTAAGTGATATCAAATGTAAAAAGGTATAGATTAAAATAATAATATTTTTGAATAAAGGTTTTTGATTTAAAAATAGAGCTTTATTTATCCAACAATTTTCAAATTATATATTATAAATATAAAGGTTACATTTATAAAACACCTCAATCCACCCAAAATTGGCTAATGCATACGTAATGTAATGAAATGAGGCTTCTTACAAACTTTTCTAATAAAATATCAGAACGAAAACATATTTTCACGTTGGATGATCATCCCACGTGTTTTCCCCCCCTTTAAATCCTACATATTTTATGTCTAAAAGTGTGTACGTGTGTGTGTGTGTGTGTATGAGGGAGAAAAAAGAGAGAGAATGTGTGTGTGTGTGTGGCAGGATACTTAATGTTCGTATCCCAAATCCTGACTTTTCTAATAAATGTTCTCATTTTTCTACGGATCAAAACCATCTCTTGGAAAAAGTCCTTTAAGCATGGGACGTTTAATCAAATAGGCAGATAGACATATTGATGGGGTAGAGGTTATTTATAAATCTACAAACTAGGTAGAGTAGAACACGGGATGAATTTGCGTGCCCAGTTGGCAAAAGGTATTTTTTTGAAGGTTTTCACATACGTAATATTCAAGCAAATAAATAGACCCCGTTAATAGGTGTATATTGTTGTATTTAGCACCACGTCTTACTAACCGTTCAGGTTATACGCTTTTAGGTACTAATTACTCTATTGGATTAGGAATTGGGAAGGTTGAATTAGAGGAAGTGAACCCGCATTTGCGTGGAGGGAGAGTGGAAAACCATTTAGGAAAAACAACCCCCAGTTCACCCGACCGAGATTCGAACCTCGATCTCCCCGTCCTCAGCGGTTGAGCTCGACACGACAAGCGCGTTAGCCAACTACGCCACCGAGGCGGGTTCAAGCAAATAAATAGACCCCCTAATAGGTATGTATTGTTGTAGAGACACTACACAAAAGATTATAAATTATTAATAATATAAACATTGGGTGACCTGGTGGTATAGGGGTAAGGTGTCGGATTTCTGTGTTGGGGTTCGGGGTTCAATCCTCGGTCCCGGCACGGATTTATCTGATTACCAAACCCTTCCTTCACCTCTGACAAGACATCTTGTGAATGTGGGGAATGCCAGGCCTCCACCGTGGTTTGGATTCCACGTTAAACTGTAGGTCCTCCATCTCATCTCACAATCATCCTACCATTACACATTAGCGTAAGTGCGTATAACCCGAACGGGTAGTAAGACGCGGTGCTAATAATAATAATAATAATAATAATAATAATAATATAAACTGTTACTTCCTCTATGGCATTAAGCACCAGGAACACTGTTACGGAAATATTGAGAAAACAGAAACATTTTGGTCCACCAAAGAGCATGAGAATTATAAAACAAACCCGGGGATGGCAGCTTTATCAACAATTTAGATGCAAATTTTGATATTTTACTTTTATTTCGAGGAATGAAACCTTGACAATTGTTATTCCACACCAATGGTTTAACACTGAGCCAACCAGGGCCATTATTCATTAGATCGTTTAGATGGTTATTTATTCTGGTTTATCGGTGATCAAAACTTGTTTTAGGTACACTGATGGTGTTTTTTTTCCAATGGGTTTTCCCCACCAACCTTTCCCGAAAATGTGGCCACGTATCCTCTATCTTTTAACTTCTTCAAAACCCACTACAGTGGCCGCATGTTCTAAGGCGTTACTGTCGCAGTAGACTAGTCTGCTGATGACTGGGAGATCGAGGTTCGAATCTCTGTCTGGTGGACTGAGGGTTGTATTTTCTAAAATAGTTTTATTTCTCTACCTCCAAGCAAATGTGGATACATTTAAAATATAACCTTACTAATTTCTAAAACCATTAGCATAATTATTACATAAATGTATAACCCGAACGGGTAGTTAGAAGTGGTGCTAAAAAAATTCTTCAGTCATATTCAATGAATGAGATAAAATGTGTAAATTCCTTAATGGTAGTGATACGTGAAGTAATAAAATAGCTATTAATTTTTTAGAATAAATAAATATAATATTCTAACTCAGTACGAATCTAATAAACTATATTATATCTGTGTACTTTTCTATAAAAAAAAATTATTTTACAAGATGAATTTAGAGCAAATAATTAACGCTGAGAAATTTAAAGCTATCTTAAAATTTATGACACAATTAAACCGAAGCTAATAATAGCATCGCATAAAGAGTATATTTTTTCTAGCCATTATCAAGAAGACGCAAACGTAATTAAAAACAAAACATTCCGAAAGATTTCACGAGGAAATGGGGAGGTAAAGGAATACACTAAGAGAAATAATTTCCTCCGTTTGGCTTCCTATTGAAATGGGTTTAATTTTAATGAATACCTCTTAAAACCAGAATTGGTCTTAATTATCATTGTAAACCTAGTGATATTTATTCAATGAACTAAAACTAATCTTTTGTGTTGGGCCTCTAGAACGAGAGACAATACTTGCAGATTTCTTCTGTATCAATTATAACTTAGAATTTTCAGCCAAGAGGTCAGAAAATAAGGTGAGATTTTACGATTTTTTTTCTTTTTTAAAAATGAGTTTGACCACGGTGGTCCTAGGGTAGAGTATTCCCCACAGAACCCGATGTTCATGGGTACAAACCCAGCCAGGATTGACGGATCTCTCTTGATCAATACAAATCTGTAGCACAACTTCCTTCGGAAGAGGAAGTAGAGCCTTCAGTTCCATATCGATTGTGGACATGTAAAACAAACCTGGAAGATATGTGACAATCGGTGACCTGGCGGTCTAGGGGTAAGGTGTCAGACTTCTATGCTATCGGCCGGGGTTCAATCCTCGGTCCCGGCAAATATTTATCTGATTACCAAACCCTTCCTTCACCTCTGACAAGACATCTTGTGAATGTGAGGAATGCCAGGCCTCCACCGTGGTTCGGATTCCACGTTAAACTGTAGGTCCTTCATTTCATCCCACAATCACCCTACCATTACACATTGGCGTAAGTGCGTATAACCCGAACGGGTAGTAAGACGTGGTGCTAATAATAATAATAATAATAATAAGATATGTGAAAATACCTTTCCCAACAAAAATTGGTATTCCCTTTCGCTCTCGCCCATAGAAATTATCGTGAGCTTATATAATCAGTCGGTTCAGAAAGTTCACGTTAAATACCGCAAATAAACGAAATATTATCATCTAACACTCAATCATAAATACCTCTCTTTCCTCGCCATTAATATTTATAGTAGCCACGTTACCAGTTATAAATATTCATTGCCAGACCAGTAAAATAAGCTGACGCTGCAATAATATCTCTCCTCATCAAAACGTAACGTAGATGCGAGTTGAAATGGGTACGTATTGGACGCAGAGGAAGTCTCTGCAAAGTGAAGCTTATGGCGTCAAACTTATAATGGCGCATAATATTTACAACTTCGGCAAACACCAGAAAGGGTGGAAAAAAGGATCTTTTAGGTTTGAAAGGGGAGAATTTATGTCGCTTATATAATCCATATGAGATTATTTTTAACAACCTTCCACCCTAATAATAATGCATTGTGGGTTTTAAGTTTATTTCTGATTTTTACTAAAGACTTATTTGTTTGGACGAGTGGTGATAGCACCTGACTCCTGCGTCTTTTATCCGAGTTAAAGTAAGATTTAGAATGGAAGAAACTTTAAATAAATGGTACGGCACAATCGTACATACTTTCTCATATTGTGTATAAAAGCTTAAATTAAAAAACATCAAAAATGGTTTATTTGTAAACTACCACAAAACAATATATATTTATAAAAATATATTATTCATCATATTTATTCATAAAAACTCAAAAAGAAGTGTTATAAAAAGTCACTTTACAATTTTACTTCCACCATAAGTCTTAACCAAATAAAAATAAATTTTTAGAATTTAAATAAGAAGAAAATGATACAATTCTTAGTAAAACTTTAGAATATTCTTTCTTTATTGAATTATTTATTTCACCTTTTTATTTGTTTATTTTAAAGTAACATATTATGAGTGATATTTAAATTAACTTGCATATAATATTTCCATAAATCTTTGGATTAATTTTATCACATCACTAATCAATATTACATTTATCTTATATATAAACTTAAACTTTCCTGTTGCTGTATAGTTTAGTTTTAGGGTTACGCGAATATTTATATAGTTACAATAATATAAACTCATTGAATGCACAGCCGGATGTGTTTGTTTTTATGAAGAAACCTAATTAATGGTAGTTTACTAAAACCCAATTTTTTGAAAATAATCTTCGAAGCCATAATACAAAATATGATAAAGTTTGTGTGATTGTTTCGTAACATTTATTTAAACATAAGTTACATCACTCAACACTAGTAAATCCCCCCCCCCCGCCTCTCCCGGTCCATTACAGTTTACAGCCTGTGGCCTAGGTCAGTTTTTTTTAAATTCAGGCACCCGCCTCGGTGGCGTAGTTGGCTAACAGGCTTGTCGTGTTGAAGCTCGACTGCCGAGGACGGGGAGATCGAGGTTCGAATCTCGATCGGGTGAACTGGGGGTGGTTTTTCCTAAATTGTTTTCCACTATCCCTCCACGCAAATGCGGGTTCACTTCCTCTAATTCAACCTTCCCAATTCCTAATCCATTAGAGTAATTAGTACTTAAAAGCGTATAACCCGAATGGGTAGTAAGACAAAGTGTTAAATATTATTATTATTATATTTTATTCAGGCCATATATTTTTCCACTACCGGCTTGCTAGGCCTGTCGTGGCTTCATATACCTTATAATCTAAATTAAGATTAGAACAGACACAACATCCATTCCCCGGCCGTTAGTTTATTACCGTGAAAAAAAGGATAAACCCACATTTCACCAACGATAAAGTTTTCGACCATGCCTGGAATTTAACTCGGGACCCTTAGATCAGTAAAATATATTCTACCGACTGAGCTAAGATGTCGGACCAACTACTTGCAAATGTTTTTTTAGAAATTATTTTTTTATTTCTCTATTCTTAAATATAGATAATATGTAAAACATGAATTTTGTATTATATTGGCAGACCCGCTTGAGAATTGTAACACATTCTTTTCATTCGAGAATCCAATATGACACGTGTTGGGAACAGTATCTCGCCATAACCATTATCTTCGCTCTCGTAACCTGTTTTATATCCTCACGAGCATATTCCCATCAAGAATAAAAGGTTCCCCGATAGATTCAGGAGATTTTTTTTTATCGTAGCAGCTGTTGATACCTGAAAGCATGAAGTAGGAGCTGTAGGATGAATATAAAACAAGTGAAAGAAGGTGGATTGCGCTGAAGAAACAGATCACGAGTGAGATGGACTGAATATTTTATAGGTTTATTTTAACGTATTTCTTTTTAGCAAACCAGTCAGTATTAGTGTTAAATTCAATTTAAGACCCTTGGACCTGTCGAGTGCAAGTATAAACCTTTTTTTTAGTGGGTTGGTGGTCGTGAGGGTGAAAGGCGTGGCGTGGATTCATAACCGACCAAAATATCCTTCCGCGCCAACAAAAACAGATGAATCACGGAAACCGTAGATGGCGCTGGCTACCGGACAGGTCTTGCGGAAAAATCATACGTTTGAAAATAATCAGTTTTCTCGAGAACGAGGGAAATTTTTTATATTAATATTTTCAACACCGCTTTTAAGATAACATATACATGTTTATTAAGTGTTACATTTTCTTATTTTTTTGTTATGAAGCCGGCAGTTTTCTATTGAAAAATATCAATTTTGTCGATATTTTATCATTATTAAAATTATATAAGAGATGTGTGTATAGAAAGGATAACTTAATGAATCAATTCTTGAACAAAACGTTTCCGAAAAGAAAATTGCAAAATATTTAAAAAATGATTGATTTATTCCCACGGCTCTGCATTTCCATGCTAAATGATAAGGGCCAATCGCATTAAGTTAAAATTAACATTTAAGACATGGGAATCAAACCCAGTATATTTGGTTTTGTGTGCCAATGCTTGTCCACTGAGACAACCTGGTTCATCCTGGTTCATCCTGGTTCATCCTGTACCCATTTCCGTGAAATTTCTCATCTCTAGGGATTTAAATCTAACATTATATGCAATCGATCGAGTACCGAAGACGATTTTTTTTATAAATTTCTACATGTATTGCGATACATACTTTTTATTAGCTGTGGGTTCGGATTTTACATATATGTAATAGTTACGCAACTAATATGTTAGGGAAAAGACGTCAAAAACATTCCTTCCTATTGAAATCGAAATGTAGCAGTGAACCAACCTCTAGAAGTCTAGATCAAGTTTATAAACACAGGGAACCAGGATTTCTGCATGTGTTCGACTTAATTTTCATCGTCTATTTACATTCCTGGGGGGCATTTTCTCACTTTAGTAATGAAAATGTATAGTCCGTACGCTATAAGAATAATCGTTTTAAGAATTGTATAAATTAAAACCCGCCTCAGTGGCGCAGTTGGCTAACGCGCTTGTCGTGTTGAGCTCGACTGCTGAGGACGGGGAGATCGAGGTTCGAATCTCGGTCGGGTGTACTGTGGGTGGTTTTTCCTAAGTGGTTTTCCACTCTCCCTCCACGCAAATGCGGGCTCACTTCCTCTAATTCAACCTTCCTAATCCATTAGAGTTATTAGTACTTAAAAGCGTATAACCCGAACGGGTAGTAAGACGTGGTGCTAAATATTATTATTATAAATTAAATAAGGAATATCGAGTATTGAAGGGAAAATCAGTACTTTTAATTTAAATCTTTAAAAACTAACAACAATTGTTCAAATTTTACTATTACAAAACACATGACTTTGTTTATCACAACGTTAAAGTGGATGTGTTAGTTTTTTTGAACCACGTCCTACTACCCGTTTAGGTTATATTCTTATTTAAAAATTAGGTTAAGATTTAGGGATGAAGAAGTTTATATTTAAAGGAAGTGTATTCGAATTTGTTTGGTGGGAGAGTGGTTAAAACTATTTTGGAAAAACTACCCTCAATACACCCGGCCGAGATTCGAACCTTGATCTCACATTCATCGGGAGTCTAGTATACCTCGATAGTGACGCCTTAGACCATGTGGCCACTGAAACGGGCGATGTATTAGTTATTTAAGCTGTCAGATAAGGTATTATTATTATTATTATCACCACGTCTTACTACCCGTCCGGGTTATACACACTTACGCTAATGTGTAATGGTAGGGTGAATGTGAGATGAAATGAAGGACCTACAGTTTAACGTGAAATCCGAACCACGGTGGAGGCCTGGCATTCCTCACGTTCACAAGATGTCTTATCAGAGGTGAAGGAAGGGTTTGGTAATCAGATACATCTGTGCCGGGACCGAGTATTGAACCCCGGCCACCAGCACAGAAGTCTGACACCTTACCCCTAGACCGCCAGGTCACC